>JASDQU010362710.1:0-11707 GCA_032191745.1 Picea mariana
TGGGTGTTCTGATAGCCTCATACAACTTTGATTGTCACAGTATATTATAGTCAAATCTGGAACCTGATCAAATAATCCAGAAATCAGCTTCCTCAACCATACTACTTTTGTACATGCCTCACATGTTGCAATATATTCTGCTTTTGTTGTGTTGAGTGCGACAGACTTATGTTTCCTGTTGGCCCATGATATCATAGCAGAGCCCAAACTGAAACACATCCCTGAAGTACTCCTTCTGTCTTCTGCACTCCCTACCTAATCTGAATCTATGAATCCATGAAGTTGTATATCACTGGATGAAGTGTATCTTAAACCATAGTTTAACGTCCCACAAATATATCTTAGAACATGCTTTGCAGCTATCTAATGCTCATTTCTGGGTTCCACCTAGAACTGGCTTAAGGTGTTTATAACAAAGCAAATATATGGTCGAGTATTCACTAGATACATCAACGACCCAATCAATTGTCAATATAGGGATGGGTCTACTGGATCAGAATCTGAGTCTCTTACTTTTCTTATATCTGTGGTCATAGGAGTGGCAATGGATTTGCTGCAATCCATCATTCCAAATTTCTGAAGAATCTTCAGTACATACTTTCCTTGTCCAAGGAAGACTTCACCATGCTTCTACCATACTTCTAGTCCCAAGTAATAGTGCATGAGACCAAGATCTTTCATATCGAACTCAGAGGCTAATTCCTTTTTACATTGGGTGATGAAAGACTCTGCACCTGTCAAGAATAAGTTGTCAACATACAACAGTAGAATCACAAGTGCATTGTTCACAACCTTGTAGTAGAGATTTGGATCTGCATGACTCTTAGAGAAACCAAGTCTTTCTAAGTAACTGTCTATTCTGGCATACCAAGCTCTTGGAGCTTTCTTGAGTCCATATAGGGCTTTCTTTAATCTGCAAACATGAGTGTCTCTGGAATGTACTTCAAAGCCTTGAGGTTGTTCGATGTATACTTCTTCTTCAATTGATCCATTGAGAAAAGTTGTCTTTACATCCATCTGATGTAGACTCCATCCCATGGAAGCAGCAAGAGACATAATAGCTCTAATATAAGTATATCCAGCAACAGGAGAAAAGGTTTCGTCATAATCTTCTCCCTCCTTCTGGGAGAACCCTCTAGCTACGCACCTTGCCTTGTATTTTTCAACGCTTCCATCTACTGCATGTTTGATCTTCTAGACCCATTTTGAAGTTACCACTGATTTTTCTTTGGGTTTAGGCACAATTTCCCATTCGTCATTTTTCATGTTAGACTGGTGTTCTTCTGTCATGGCTTATTTCCACTGTTTCTTCTGAGCTGCTTCTTCAAATGTGGTGGGTTCTGCATTTATAAGTTTTTTCATACATGTTGCATAGCTAGAGAATCTTTTGGGATTTTTGCTTTCTGTGAAGGTGCCACTTGGAGCTTTAAGTCTTTTTGATTCTTGTAGAGTAGCTTCAAGCCAAGTTGGACGTTTTCTAGTTTTGGACAATGACTGATTCAATAGGTTCACATGGTTGCATCGGATGATCAAGTTGTTTTGGTTCTTCATTCTGACTTTCTAGAAGACATGTACTTTCTTCTTTAGGCTCTTCATATTCTTCTTCTTCCATGGATTCTTCTATAGATTTCTTAAAGGCCATCTTCTCATTGAAGGTTACATCTCTGCTGACTTCAATTTATGTTGTTTTGGAATATAGATTTTGTAGTCTTTGGATGAATCACTATATCCAACAAATATGCCCTTCTTTCCTGAGGGTTCTAGTTTCTTCCTTTTATCCTTGGGGATATGAATGTAAACAGGGCACCCAAAGATTCCTAAGTGTTCCACATTGGGTTTCTTTCCTGAGAAGGCTTCTTCTGGAGTCATATCCTTCAATATGCGGTTAGGACTTATGTTCTGAACATATATTGTTGTCATGGCTTCTTCTCCCCATAAATACATGGATAAACCTCGATAGTTCATTAGTGCTTTCACAGTTTCTTCAATGGATCTATTCTTCCTTTATGCTACAGCGTTTTGTTGAGGATTATGAGGAACGGTTAGCTCCCTCCTAATCCCTGCTGACTTGCAAAAGGCAACAAATTCCTTGGATGTGTATTCTCCTCGATTATCTGTTCTCAAAGTCTTGATTTTTTTGTTTGTGAGGTTTTCTATTTCTGCTTTGAATTCTCGAAACTTGCTGAAAACTTCGTCCTTTGTCTTCAAGAGATATAACCAAGTCTTTCTTGAGTAATCGTCTATGAAGGTTATATAATAAAAAGAACCTCCTAGAGATTTTACTGGCATCGGACCGCAAACATCTGAATGTATTAGATCTAGGATTTCCTTAGATCTATTATTGCTACTTGAGAATGGCTTCTTAACATTTTTACCAAGTGCACATCCTCTGCAAATTCCTTCATGTGTAGATTGTAGTTCTAGTATTCCTTTAACCATTTTCTTGAGGAAAGGTAATGCTTGATAGTTAAGATGAGCATACCTTCTATGCCAAAGTTCATTGGGATTGACTTCTTCATGTATAAGAGTTTCATCATTTCGTTCTAGTAGTCTGTATAATCTGCTTTCACGAGTTCCAATAACTCTAGCATTCTCTATGCTGGAGTCTCTAGACCAAGTTAGTACTTCACCATCTAGAAAGGCTATTCTATTTCCTTCGTCTTCTAGGAAAGATATGGATACAAGGTTCTTTTCTAAACTAGATACATATAAGACATTACTCAAATGAACATTGTTACCTGATTTCAATTTGATGGAGGCTTGACCAATTCCTTCGACTGGATAGGTGTTCTTGTCTCCAAGTTCTACCTTGTAGGATATCTTCTTTCAAACTGGAGAGTCTGACCTGGTCTCCTGTCATATGCCTAGAAGCTCCACTGTCAATTATCCACATGTCATCTTCAAGAGTTCCTATAAGAGCTGAATAGTGTAGATGATCTGCCTTTTCATTCATGATTTATGTTGATTGATAGATGGTCAAACTTTGACTTTGACTGGTCAAATGTTGACTTTGACCCAAAATCTCAACTTTGATGTTTTTGCCTTCTGAGAGTGCCAATAGGTACGTTGGACTAAGGCGCACTAGAATATCCTCTCCTTGGGTAAGGTGTTCCATCATAAGGTGCTAGGCAAGAGTTTTAGGGTTTGCAGTTGCACCTGCTAGTAACTCTAGCGACAATGCTTCAGTCACTGCACCTGCTAGAAACCCTAGCAGCAGTTCTTCAACGAGCTTGATGATCTTATGGATTAGCTTCCCTCCAGTGGTTAGACTGACTGAAGGAGGTGTGGGCCCATAACTTGTTAGAATAATGGGTGTGCTCGTTTAACCATAGACAATATAGCAATATCGTCACCCAACCATAGGTACAAAGGCCACCCTCGAGCACCTTAACCTTGACAGAGAGAAGAATTCTGGTAGCAAATCAATAACCAACCAAGGCTAATGCACCAAGAAAAGATAATCGAAGACCAAATAGAAATTCCAAGCTAGAAAAAACAAAAATACAGGTTGCAGTAGCTGCAGTTGCAGCTACTCTCCAAACTTGCGCACAACTGATTTTCTGCAGTTCCGAGTGATTGTGTTCCAAATGAGCTCTGGCGTCCTGTATTTATACTGCTCCTCCTTAGCTGTCTAGGACGACTTCTCTTCCTGGGGGCTAAAAACTCAATATTAATTATTCTCTTTAGTCGACTTGTCTTCTAGGGTTATGTCCAAGGATTTAGGGTTTATCTTGCTTCCCAGAATATTCTAGTCTCGTTAAATGGAAGTTAATACCTCCCGCAACTACCATAATATCAACAATTTTAATTATTAAAAAATCCTATCAAAACTTAACAGAATTCCGCAAGACTCTAGGAGATGTCTAGCATGGTCATTTACAACACTTTTAGCCCTTAGTTACCTACTAGGCTCGATCATTAGAACACGTTTCACCACTTTGGAAGATTATTGAGGGAAAAACTCAAGTAATTAAAATCGCTGAAAAAACAAAATTAATTGCCTGAGGAAAAAAAACACTCGATGAAAGGACTTCCCTAATGATAAAATCTTAGGCAATTAAATTACAAAACTTGACCCATGCGAACATGTTACATTACAAAAATTTTCTCACGTAAGGGAGCAGACATTCTGTGGAAAGAGAAAGAAGTTCTGGGGGCAAAATTGTCCTACTAAGCCATAGGTCTTCAAACTTGTCGTACCACAAGGTACATATCTTCATGATACATGATGTTGATATATAGTTGAAATAAGTTGTCAACACCAAGGAGATTGGAAGGCAAAATTTTCAGCAAAGGAAATTCTTCACTTTGGCAAATCTGGCCTAAGGTTTCTAGACATTTTGTTTCTGATTTTTTGTTGAACAAGGAAAGTCGCACGTGTGGTACGGACAATTCGTACAGTCTGTACAGCCGACGTCTACAGGCCATACAACAGGGACGTCAACATCCAGCAAGGTGATGTTAGCAGGGTACAGCAGCAGGTTTGCCAGTTGAAAGGGTTTTTCTGAAATTTGTTGAAAGTTGTAATTTTGCTAGGAGGACTGTTTTGTCCTCAGAAATTCTCAATCAAAAAATTTTACAGAACAGAAATTTTTGTCTCATGTGTATGGATGATTTCTCTCTGATCTTTGTGTTTTCGCTGCTGTAATTTTCTGTCATAATTTCAGTGTAGAATTATTCAGTGATAACAGCCCTAGTTTACTGTTTGAGGTCACTTGGAAGTAATTCTCAGATCTGAAATTGTATGCATTGAATTGCCCTAGTTGAAAATTTGACATTCCTCACTTTCTGAGGGAGCATCTAGACGAGCTAGGGAGTGCACAGGGAGGATCCCTAGAGCACATTGCCTGCTCCAAGAGCATCCCACGGAGCGCCATGCTTCCCATAGTGGAAGGAAGCACGCCAAGGAGCCCTGGAGCATGCTTCCGATTTTAGGAAGTGCGCTCCCTGGACACTACCGCTCGGAGCGCAATTTTGAGATGGGAGCGACCCCTAGGAGGATGCTCCCAATAACATTGGTCACACAACCCGTGCTATTGTATTTATCAAAGGAGATGTGGCTATCATTGAAGATCCACCGGATACTAACAACAGTGATGACCCCACTAGATAATTACATTGTTAGCATTTTAAGAGGCCCTCACATTCAAGATAGGGAGTGATGCAAGAGAGGATAGATAGTTGTACCATAATCCAAGATGCCTGTGGATCGAAGAAACTATATCTCATTGGGGTTATGAGACATGTATGAGGGGATTGTTGATCAATAGTTCAAGGGAGATACAGGATCTAAAAGTTCGGTATCATACGTTTACAAGGGTTATGAGACATTTCATGTGGATATGGTGTCCAATGATGTTGGGAACTTGGATTACAGCTAGGAGACTATACCTTTCAAAGGAATAGGGAGCAGCTTGAAGGATTCTTACTGGTTCAAGCATTGTTTTCAAAGAAGAAACCTCTAAAGAATGTTTGATTTTGTTGTTTTTATTTTTTAGTTAATGTGTTTGCAATCAAAGTGTGTTTTCTTTCAGTAGTTTTTTTCATTAATGTAAGCCTTAAGAGAGGGAGTTAGAATACAAGGCTTACACGTTTTATAAAGTCACCATAGTGACTTAAGCTAAAATATAGGTTGTTTTGGTTATTATTAGCATTTTGGGCCATATGACCTCTCGAACTCTATATAAGAGAGGTGAATCTCATTGTAATGGTGTGAAGTATTTTCATAATATCATATTATGTTATTGTGTATTTCTTTTGTACCCAAGTTATGTGACTCAACCCTATCTAAGGTTTCAGCATTTAGTAATCTATCTCATTTTGTAATAGAAGACACATGGAAGAATTACTCTATGGTCCACAAGCTTTGGGGACAAATCTTTCCAAGGGTGAGGGCATGTTGCATGCCTAAACACAACAATTTTTGTCATATGTAAATGAGATATTTTGTATCTAAGCTCATGATTTTGTAATAATGTTTTGGCCCTAGGTCTTATTGATTGTACATGATGGCGACCAGGCCAATTCTCACAGAACAAAGCTCTCAAAAAAACTTTGTTAGCAGCTTTAAACACTCGCTGCCCTCGGATTGAATCATGTACTCGATCAAGTTTTGGTTCTACACCAACAATCTCCAACTGTCGAGTCTGAAGCGCTAGGTTTAAGCGCCCTTTTTCTCCACGTGACTGAGTGAAAAGTCCACGGCTAGCATGATGGGAGTTCCCGAGAATAGGGTATCAGAGTCAATCGTTCTGATGGTCGAAGATAAGCGCTCCGATGAACGGAGTAATCCACTATGCCAAGGGTCCGATATATAGTCAATCGCAATTGTTGGTCTCTCCCCCTTGATGGACGATCCAGACCGTCGTCAGACTATTGGATATCCGAGTTTCGGAGGGACCCAATATGGTGAGGGTCCGATGGTCGAGTCCGAAAACAATGCTTCCTTGGAGTTAAGAGTGACACGAGACTCCGATAGGATGTGGGTCTAACACAAGCAGGTCCAATAAGGAAATACTCTGAATAATTATCAGTCTTCGATTTGGAACCACCTACACTCCAGATCAAATCACGAACATCAATTTGAATGCATAGAGGTTCAGTGGTCTTCACCTATTTTTGAGGCATGCTTTGTACACGACCTGTTACACTCCCAAATTAAAACTCTCTCTCGCTTGTTTGAGGATAATCATCCACGGAATCAACTCATACATGCAAGACAAAACACAGTGGCACACAAATCTGAGATTTTCTATTATATTTGAAAGGAATGAACGGATACAACAATGTTTGTTATGTTCCTCTCGATCTCTCGGACCTCTGCAGGTTGCATACTCTCACTCTCTCCACACTTGCTAACTTTTTTTCAATACAAAAATAATCAATATATCTTAGAGCTCTCGGGTAGCTCACAAACCAACATATCTCGAGCTATCTCAACAAATCCTTAACTTAGCTTATTTGTTCTACATCATAGGAAACAAATCTAACACACTCAAACTATAAAATCTTCGATACCTTCTAGAGATATCCTCCTAACTATTACAAATAAATGATCAAATTAAGGAAACCAACTTCCTTTGGTAAAAGTTTGTGATCCTTGAGTCAATCTCGAAATTTACTGCCAAATGCTCCTGCATCAGGCTCTAGGAGAAGAAAAGAATTGTTCATGAGATCTTCAACACTTGTGCCATACTTGGAAATTTTTGTTGCTAACATCCAAGTAGCATCCTCCACTGGTTGATTCTTCCATTTAACCAAATACTAAAAGTAGTCTTTACCTTTGGTTCTCTTTGTCACTTTCTAATTCAACACTATTTCAATCTCTTTCTGAAGTGTTCTTGGTAGTTGTTCCTTCCATCCAATGGTCTGATCTTCATCACTTACAGGTTCATCTATTGAAACATCTTGTGTCCCTTTGAAGGGATACAAATCTGCAACATTGAATATTGGAGAAATTCTAATATCCCTTGGAAGTTCTATTTCATAAGCATTAGAAAAAAAATTCTTAAAATTTTACATGGTCCAATCTTCTTAAGCTTTAGTTTGTTATATGTTCCTGTAGGAAATATCTCCTTTCTAAAGTATTCCATTACCAATTCACCAACTTAAAAATCCACTTGTTTTCTTCTCATGTCCGCTCTCTGTTTGTACTTGTTGCTGCTTTCCTGCAATTTATGCTTGACTCTTTCCTGTAGCTCCTGCATGCTCACTGCAAAGTCTTCACCATCAGCACTCCTCAATTCTTGTTTTCCTAACTTTCTCAATTCAAAATTCAAATACACTTCGTGAAAGCAATCCATATAAAATTTGAAATGGACTCATCAATGTGTTTCTATTAGGTGAGTCATTATATGCAAACTCAGCTTGAGCAAGCACTTGATCCCACTGCTTGGGATTCTCATTCACAAGACTTCTCAAAACGTTTCCCAAATTTTTGTTCACAACTTATGTTTTCCCATCAATCTATGGGTGATATGCTGAGCTAAAACTGAGATTAGTACCAAGTTTCTTTTATAAAGTTCTCCAAAAATGTTCCACAAAGCTGGTGTCTCTATCCAATGTTGTTAGGCAAACCATGCAATCTTACCACCTCTTTAAAGAACAAATTTGCAATATTTGTTGAATCACTGGTTTTTGTACAAGCAATAAAATGTGTCATTTTAGAGAAACTATCAACCACAACATAAACAGAATCGTTACCTCTTTGTGTCCTTGGCAATCCCAACACAAAGTCTATACTTACCGAATCCCATGGCCTGTTTGAGATAGGTAGTGGCTGATACAAACTTGCATTCTAACTTATCCCTTTAAAATGCTGACAAATTCTGCATTTTTCCACAAATCTTTTCATATCAATCTGCATACCTAGCCAAAAATAAAAAACATTAATCTAAGTAAAGGTCTTGTCCTGTCCAAAATGTCCTGACAGTCCTGCACTATGCTTCTCTTTGATCATATTTTCCCTCATGGAACATCTTGGTATACACAGTTTATTGTCCTTGAACAGTAAGCCTTCTTGTATCATGTAACTCAACCACTGGCTTCTATTACTGGCAACTGGGTTTTCACAGGCTACATAAACATCTCTAAAATTTGCATCTTCTTTATACATCTCCTTCAATCCATCAAATCCTAAAGTGTTGACTTGAAATTCTTGCAAAATTAAATTAATCCTACTCAATGCATTAGCAACTTTATTTGCCTTACCACTGGTATGCTTAATCACAAATATAAAATTCTGTAGAAATTAAACCCACTTGGCATGTCTTTGATTTAGTTTTGGTTGGTTGCTTATGAAATGCAATGCATGATCATCAGTATACAAAACAAATTCCTTGGGCATGAGGTAGTGTTTCCATTTCTTTAGTGCTTGAACAATTGCATAAATTTCCTTATCATAAGAAGAATATTTTTGTTTAGCCTCATTCAACTTTTCACTAAAATATGCAATTGGTCTCTGTTCTTGACTTAAGACAATTCCTATTGCAATTCCACTAGCATTAGTCTCAACTTGGAAAAACTTACCAAAGTTTGGCAAAGCTAAAACAAGATGTTCAGTAATCTTCTTCTTTAACAGTTTAAAGTTCCTATCAATTGCCTCTATCCATTCAAATGGTTGTTTGCTTTCCTTGATCGTTTCCACAATTGGAGCACATAATTGACTGAGACTTCTTATAAACTTCCTATAAAAATTTGCTAAACCATGGAAGCTTCTTACCTCAAACACATTTCTTGGAGTAGGCCAACTTATTATTGCTTGAACTTTTTCCGGATCCATCTTAAAACCATCCTCAGATATCACAAATCCCAAATATATCAGCGCATTCTTCATAAAACTGCATTTCTTCAAATTGATCAGCAACTTATTTTTCTGTAAGGTACTCAAAACCATTTTGAGGTGTCTCAAATGTTCTCCTCTTGTTTGACTATATATCAAGATATCATCCAAATATACTATCACAAATTTTCCAATAAATTCTTTCAAAACTTCATTCATTAATCTCATAAAAGTACTTGGAGCATTTGTGAGCCCAAAAGGCATCACCAACCATTCATACAATCCACTATTAGTTTTGAAACCAGTTTTCCATTCATCTCCTTCTCTGATCCTTATTTGATGATATCCACCCTTTAAATCAATCTTTGAAAAATACTTAGCACCACTCAAATAGTCTAACAAGTCATCAATACGAGGTAATGGAAATCTGTACCTTTTTGTGATCTTATTGATTGCTCTGGAAACAGTACACATACGCCATCCTCCATCTTTCTTTGGGTTGAGTACTATTGGAATAGCACATGGACTCAAGCTCTCCTTTATCAATCATTTATCCAAAAGCTCTTGCACCTGCTTCTTTATCTCTTCATTCTTCAGTGGTGTCATCCTATATGTTTCCTTATTAGGTAAACTTGCTCCTGGGATTAAGTCAGTATGATGACTAATACTCCTTATAGGGGGAAATGCATTTGGCAAGTCATCAACTATAATATCAGCAAAATCATCTAGCATAGCCTTAACTTTTGTAGGCAGGCAAATCATCCAAATTTGTACTTGTAAGTATTACCTTAAGTTTTTGCTAGGGGTATTTGTGCCCAAAAGAAATGGAATGAGACACCCTACACCCTTGGACCAGGTTTCAGCTCAGTTGGACAACTTTTGCTAGGTGTTTGTCCATAGGGAGTCCAAGTTAGCCAAAACAGCAATTTTAATTGCTAGTCATGACATAGTAAAAATGTCATTTTTTGTAATTATGAGCTAAGTGAGTAAAGTAAAGGTGGGAGATGATGGAGTAAACCCATTCCTAACCTACCCAAACCTTTTCCTAACCTTTTTCCTAAGTTAGAAAATTAATTTTCCACTTAAAAGACCCCCCCTTACCTAGCCAACAACTTAAACTGGTGTTCCCTAGCTAATTGACATGTGAGAATTAAAAAGTTTAAGTGAAAAAAGCCACCTAAATCCTAAATTCGCCCTCCTTGGTGTCTAACTTAATGTTTGACCATAGGAAAATGTGTTTTCCCCCTTTACACCTCACCCCCTCACTCATTTACCAAAACCCTAACTTACCAAAACCCTAAAAGTGACTTTTTCTTGATGTGTGACACTTGTAACTCATCCAAGAGGGGTAACTTTGTCTTCTCAAGTATAAATAAGAGCCTTCCCTCCCTCATTTCTTCACCATCTCTTGAGCTATTGTTATGCTACCAGATTCTCTCCTCACTCCTCTCATCCTTCCATCTTGCTTTCACTCACTCTTGCTCTCTTTTTGAAGAGGAACTTGTAGCAATTAGTTGTTGCAACTTTCTACTTGGTTAATGAAAAAGGCTTTGGAGGACTTTGAAGTAACAAAGATTAGTCTTGGTACTTCCATTGATTTGAGGTGATATTGTTTCTTTGAGCATTTTATGAGATATTGAGTAGATTTCCTAAGTAAATTAGTTTGTTTGGGTAGGTTTTGCAATAATGTAGTTGTTGATCTAAGTGAGTTGAATAGTTGATGATATAAATTAGTTTATGGTGTTTGTCTATTTCACTCACATTTGCTCCTATCTCATGGTTTGCTTCAATAGTTGCAGGTTATCTCAAGGGCTTGTAAGGCTAGTTTTGAGCTAGAATCTTGCTTTCATAGCCTACTTGAGCCTATTAGCTTTTCTCCTTTTATTTTATGTTCTTTCACATTCAGATTTTGGTATTGCTAACACTCTAGGATAGGTCATTTCATACTTTAAACTTGCTGAAATTTTTATGCAGAAAATTTCTGTGTAAAAACAGAAATTTTCTTAACATTGTTGTGTGTTTTGCAGTATTTCCAACAAGCAAAAGTTTGTTGTTTTTTGCAGGTTATCGCCAGATCAAGGGGAAGTGCTGTCAAATTTCAGCCATAAAACACACAAGGAAGCCATCCCTTGGTTGGGTAACAACACCCAACCCTTCTCTCATCTTTCTAGCATTGTAGCAAGCCCAAAGGGGGTCCCCAAGTGGCTTTCATTCTTGTATTTAATTTTATGTTATTGTATTTTAGTTTTAGTGCCAACCAATGTTTTAAAAACCGGAACCGGTACCGGAACCGGTCGAGGGTCTAACCGGAACCGGTAATAAACTGGTCGAACCGGTTTCAATAAACCGGTCTTTTTAAAAAATACATAAAATATTTAAATTTTAACGAAAAAATATATTTTTAAGATTTTAAATCATGTTTCCAAA
>JASDQU010362712.1:820-11729 GCA_032191745.1 Picea mariana
TCAATAACGTCAAAATATCTGAAGTGGAGGTCTTGGTCGGGAATGGTAAAATGAGGAAAGTGAAAGGTATTATATTATTTTATTTTTATCTATATTGTATTTCTTCAATTTATATAATACCTCCATCAATTATGTAACTTGTATAGCCATTAATTATCAAACAGGTTCGTCGCTTGTATAGCCATTTGGTCGTAAAGTATGTAACTTATTCTCTCTAGCAACTACCTGTTCGTCCTTCGTTTGACATTTTTAGCATCAGGGTTGGTCAATCTAGCGACTAATCTTCGTTGTTCTACTGACTAACCATGGTTTATTGACTAAGTTTGCCAGGGTTGTCTTGGTCTCTCTTGTAACTAATATTAGTCATTAGACCGACTAGAATTTGTCGCTATACCGACTAAATATGGTATCTAGAGTGACCAAGGTTATGTTTTCTTTAGAGATGCTAGCAAGGCTTGTGACTAAAGTTGGTCGCTAGACTGACTAATATTGGTCGATGGACCAATGAATGGTAACTTTTCCCTATTTTGAATAGTCTTCTTTTCCTAATCGCTAGACTGGCGAAGATCCATGTGTGGTTTGCTAGATCGACGAATTGATTCGAATAATAATAAAAAATCATCTTGGTCACAACAACAACCCTATTCCGACGAAACTTCGTCACTACTTCATCGCAAAAAAGTTCAAATTTATTAGTGACATGAAATATTGTTAGGGACCTAAACTACCTAACCCCTCAAGTGGATATAATAATATATTTCCATGTAATAAAGGTCAATATTAATAAGTCCTATCAATAAGGAGGAATAAGTCAATTGTAAGAAGACCTAATAGAAGCTTCTGCTTCTAGAAGGACATTCCTCTAGATTGTTCTTTTGGATAGATAGATTTAGTGTAAATAAGAGTAGAGGGTATGGGAAGTTTTGCCTTGGAAAATTATTGTAATAGAGCTCTGATATATTGGAGTTTCCCCCTCAAAGAGGCAAGTGAACATTGTTTTCTATCAATAAAGGTATAATTTTGGTGTTGTGGTTCCATATAATTTGTTGTTCCATTGTTATATCTGCAATATTTATGTATTCTATTGCTATATAGGTATTATTCTCTACATTATTTCTCTATTCTTCTAATATAATAGATCTGGCACCTTACAAGTCATATCATAGCACTTTCCTCGACAAAAAATTATAGGTTAATTTTTTTTCAGGGTAGAGACGTATTACGATGTCTTAAATCTACACAGATCTATCGTTATGCACATAAACCCACGGTTAGGGAATAATACAGGTAGGAAATACAAGAGGTAATCAAGTGCACATATGTTGGCCACCCTTGTAACCCCTGTTGGTACCACTTCGAGTGGTAGAGCATCAGACATCACCTGTATACAAATCGTCCTAGATCTCCTGAAGCCCTCTATAGATAAACTGATCAGCCTCCTGACTACTATAGTGCCACCAACAATAAAACTTGGGAAGATACTCTCTAGTACCTGGGTAGTCGAGTAGTACAACTAAGGGAAAGATCTAGCCTCCTTAATTGGTGCCCTAAGATATTGGGTCGAGTACTATTGTTGGACCCTGCATGTATATCAGAGAGCTATCGTACAGGGAAAATCCTTGTGTGTAGAAACCCTAAATACCATAACCCTTGGGATAGAAACAAAAATATAACAGACAATATCTATTATCGTGCGATTGTGCCTTTTTCATTATGGTTGCAAAATTACGACACATTTCTTCTTGTTAAGCATTTGGGCATTTTTTCACTGCAGTATTATTTAGGATGAAGTACAACTATGTAGGAGTAAAAAACAAAGAGTATAGTGGTCCCGCTAGCACACTTATTTGGGACCTATCTGACGCAAACCCCCGACTCTCAGGCCAGAGTCTGCTAAAGGATCGTTTTGATTTCCTCCAATGAGTCGAAATAGCTCTTCGGGATCTTACTCAGAAACCCTTAACAAATTCGATCCATAGGTCCTTCAACTTCCCCACGGCCTCCAACACGACCGCTACCTTTTCCTGAAAAAGGGATTTCAGATTTCGGGACTCTCTGAGTCTTGCTATTGAGAGCCTCCGCTTCTCGAACCTCCAAATGCCGAAATGCTGAAATGGTGAATTTTCATCCTATGTGATCACCTTCCCCCGTGACCACATGCCTCTTTAGGAACTTGAGGGTTTCCAACGCCGAAATACCCCGGTTCCTTGTCTTCAGGATTCCCGAAATGTCGAATCCTCGACTTTCTCCTCCAAGGACTACTTTTCCCTGTCTTGTCGTGTTTCACGACTTCGAGACTTTCAACATCAGGTTGCTGACTCTTTTTCCTCAGGACTTACGAATTCTCAATCCCTAGTATGTTGAAATCTGACCCTGTCTCATGACCCGCAATACTCATGGCTATTCTTTCGGGAATTCGCGTTTCCGAACTTCATGAATCCCAATGCAACAATTCCTTGTCCTCTCGTATTTCTGGTATCCGAAATACCAAAGTATCGAAATCCTGAAACTCTGGTCCTCCTTCTCGTGAGAAAGATCAACGGCTCAAAGCCTCCCTTGATCCAACAGTTCAGATCCTTTTGGGATTCTATGGGTCAAGAGTTCCGAACTCTTACCTCTGCATCTTCCGGTAGCTGAAATACCGAAATGCCCTTTCGGGGATTTCCCTGAAATCTCAACTATGTTCTCTTTCCAGGACTACGAGACTCGCGATTTCGTGAATCCTCCATGACCAAACCTTGATCCTTAAACTTCCTAGTATCTGAAACCTCGATGTATTTGGATCTCTGCCATGTGTCCTCTGAAGTGGACGGTCTCGATGCTTTCGCTATTTTGCGTACTGGGAGTTTGAAACTCTCGGTACCAAAATCTCTGCCTCCTCTATCTCCCAAACTCCGGATAGCGAAAATGTTGAAGTTTTGCTCCAAAGGAAATTTGTGTTACATGACTTCAGGGTTTTCACTGTGAAGTGCCCCGTTCTCTTGTCATCGGGATCCTCGAAATCACAAACCCTAAATCTTCGAAATCCCGATGTGTTCACTATTTCAGGACTTTCGATGAGCCTCTGCTCAGCTCATATACAAGCTTAACTTGTGCGCACTTTCTCCCAGATCCAATGATGGTCGGCAGTCTGTGCAAGATCTGACGGATCAGATCTTCTTCTCCTATGCGCTCTCCTCCTGTTGCTTCCTAGACGCGAAACTTCAATGGTCTTTATCTTGTCCTCGGCCTGATCCGATGGTAGCTATGCTCCCCCTTGTGAGTGCTCTATTTCTTCTTGAACCTTGGAAGAATTCAACTTATCAAAGACCTCATCCATTTCTCCTGTTGCTACGAAGCCTGTGACTTTGGCTTCTGTCGACGTTCTTTGAAAATGCTTTCCCTCCTGAGCTTCCTTGAACTCAGACCTTCCAAAGGGTCTTCTTGGCCTTCTACTCCTCTTCGACTATGGATCTGTACACAAAGGCACTATCTCTCCTGAGATTTGTCTATTCTGAAACCTTGAAAGGTTTCCTCAACCTCTGCACTCCTTGGAGGATCCCTGTGCACACGAAGGTGCTATCCATTCTAAGATTTGTCTGTTGCTCAGACCTCTAAGTCTCTGTTCCTTCCTCTCCTTGAAAGGATGGAAATTCCCTCTGGAAACTTCCTACTCGAGTACTCATCACTGAGCCTACAGGGTGTTTAGTAATCCTATGAAGGTCTTCCTTGACACTTCTTCTCCTTTGAACTCAAAAGAGTTCTTTCATGTGCTCTCTCTGCACACCAACTCAATGCCCTCTTGGCAGAGTCTCTCCTCACAGAATCCCACAGTGATTCTATCTTCTCCCTGAACTCAAGTAAGATTTCTCTCCTGCACTTTGTGTGCTAGCTCGATGCCCTCCTAGCAGAGTTTCTACAGAACTGCTTAGAGATTCTGTATTCCTCCTTGAACTCATAATGGATTTCTTCCTCAATGAAACCCATGCATCTTCTCAATTCCCTTTTGGTAGAGCTCTACAGAACTCCTCAGAGATTTTGTCTTCTTTTGTGCCTTCCCTCTGCATAGTCCTATCTCCAAGGTGTTCAACAACTTTGAGATATTTCCGTGAGTTTAAGAATTCAACTGGTGCACCCTCCTAGCACATCTTTGTCCAAATTTCATAGAATTGGAAGTGCAGTCTATGCATTGGCTCTCAAAACCCGTAGCGTTCTGTCACACCCTCTTGGCATGAGACCACAAAGCACCCAAAACCTAAAATCAAAGAACCCAATAGATAGCAGAACCTATATGTCCCTGCAAATGAATACTAACACACACATCTACAACATATAAAGAACACACCAAGACATTCATGCAACCACAGAATAACATGCAGGAAAAATTGTTGTTTATATTAATATGAAATGCCTCCTTTACAAGGTGTTCTTGAGCTCATACTTTGACATAGTCTTGGTTCCTTCTCTTCTGTCCTCTCTATTCTCTTCTTGATACCTATCCAAAACAAGATCAAAAATATCTTTTACATGAGAGGGCTCTTTGAGCTCTTCCCTCCAAGCTACCTACTCTATTCAAATACATTTAAATTTACAATGAATGGTTGTCTAGTCCGGATCGTACCTAGATTCATCCTTACAACCATTAAAGGCTATCTACATCTAAAGCCTGCGTATAGGCACAACCTTTTGGCTCTAACAACCTTACAAGTATTAAATGCCCTTAATTCAAATTCAAAATATGAGAGGGTTGGCACCTCTCTTCCTTGAATACGTTGAGTGGGCTGGCTGGCTAGCGTTCTGCTGGCTTGGGAGCGATGCTCCTGCATCATACTCCTCTGCTGTGAAAAATTCATGAGCTCTCGCTCATGATCTCCCCAACACCGTTGTTGAAATCCACCTGGATCCCAAACAGTTCTCTGGAGTTGTTCCTCTACTCTATCTCTCAGCCACTGCTGCTACTTCTGTTTCTCTGCTATTGTTGTCTCCCTTATGCTCAACTTCCCCTCACTGACCGCTTCTGTTGATCAGGTCATCAGCTTTCAGATCTCCTCGATCACCTCATCCAGCTACTGTAATGGTTGGCTCTGTTTATGCAATCTCCTCTGCTGCAATTTCTTTCTGTAAATGGGTAGATCATCATGATCTCCCATGTTGTCTTCTTCATCTTTGGTGGCCTTGATTTGCCATCCTACTGCAGATTCTTCTCCTGTAGTTCTATCACTAAACTATTTTTCAGCTTCATCTTCTGACAGCTTAACTTCTTCCAGTTCTTCTGCTGGTGCATCTCCAACTCTCTCCAGCTGCTCCTCAGACTGGAATCCTCCTTCATCTACCTCCAACTTGGCTTGTTGGATGTGTAAGCTCTGCACCTTCACCCTTCTCTCTAGGGCTTCAATCTCTTCACACAGATCAACAAAAATCATGATGTCTGTCTCTTCTTTGGCTTCTTCTACTGCAAGCTCCAGTGCTGCAGTCATTTCAGCTTCCTGGATGAAATTTTTGAGCCATTCCTCGGAATGCTCTTCTTATTCTACTTGGGAAGCCTCTAAAATCTGATCCAATCCCTCTTCCATGACAGTCACAACTGGCTATCTTCCTCCTATCACTACATCTGCAACACAGACTCTTGTCTCAACTAGGCTCAATGGTAGGAATACCCGAATTCCTCCAATCATCAGAATGCTATTCTAATCTTCTCTCTTTGTTAGCTCTTCTGGCTGATATGAACTCGCATCTGAGCTCACCTGTTATCCCTTGCCCTCTTGTCAATATGGGATTTATCTACTTCCTTTTTGGCAGTCTATGAGATCCCCATATCTCATCTTATTGCCCTCCTGGCAATTCGAATTTCCAGTCCTGCCCTCTTGACAGTCTATGAGATCCCGCAGTGATCTCATCTCATTTCCCTCTTGGCAACATGAGATTCCCCTACTGTCCTCCTGACATTCTATGAGATCCCACAACAATCTCATCTCATTGCCCACCTGGCAATTGGAATTTTTTTTTTTCCATCTTGGCAGTCTCTAAGATCTTCCAGTGATCTCTTCTCCTCAACATCACTGAGATTTCTCCCAAACTATGGTTCACACACCTGAACCATCTCCTCTTCATCATCCCTGAGGCTTTCAACATGCCTCAACCATATCTTTAACAACCTCTGCTGTCTTCTGGCCACTAATCCCCTGACTAGCCATTTTATCTTTGTCTTCATGGGCCACTCATACACCCAATGTGATCTTGCATCCTGTTGCATCTGTAGTGCAAGTTCCTCCATCCTCGCCCTGATCTCAGGAAGTTCCTTATCCACCTCATCTTTTCTCAACTATTGGCAATTCTTCTTCCCATCGCATGCATGGCCTTCAATAACCATTATGATCTACTGTCTGCCCTCCTGGAAAACCTATTGTAACCCTACACAGTCCTTCTGACTGCCTCTTCGAATGCTACCTACCTGCAACAATCTCCATAGATCTTCCAACACTCTGTCTTCCTCTGCAAGATACCTCTTGCCTGCAATATACAGGCAAAAATCCTACTCTGATACCACTTTGATGCAGACCCCCGACCCTCGGGCCAAAGTCCGCTACAGGATCATTCTGAATTCCTCCAATGAGCCAAAATAGCTCTTCGGGCTCTTAATCAGAAACCCTTAACAAATTCGATCCACAGGTCCTTCAACTTCCCCACAGCTTCCAACACGACCGCTACCTTTTCCTGAAAAATGGATTTCGGATTTCAAGACTCTCTGAGTCCTGTTGTCGAGAGCCTCTCCTTCTCGAACCTCCGAATGCCGAAATGATGAAATGGTGAATTTTCGGCCTATGTGACCACCTTCCCCCGTGACCACATGCCTCTTTCAAAACTTTGGGGTTTCCAATGCCGAAATACCTTGGTTCCTTATCTTCAGGATTCTTGAAATGTTGAATCTCGATATCCTGAAATGTCGAATCCCTAGCTTTCTCCTCCAAGGATTACTTTTCCCTGGCTTGTCAGATTTTGTGACTTCAGGACTCTCAACATCAGGTTTCCGACTCTTTGTTCTCGGGACTTCTGAAATCCTGATCCCTGGTATGCCGAAATCTGACCCTGTCTCATGACCCACAATACTCCTCGCTATGCTTTCAGAAATTCGCATTTCGGAACTTCGCAAATCCTGGTGCAACAATTCCTTGTCCTCTTGTACTTCTGGTATCCAAAATACCAAAGTACAGAGATCCCGAAACTCTGGTCCTCCTTCTCCTGAGCAAGATCAACGAATCAAAGCCTCCATTGATCCAACAGTTCAGATCCTTTCAGGATTTTATGAGTCAAGAGCTATGAACTCTTACCTCTACATATTCCAGTAGCTGAAATACCCAAATTCCCTTTCAGAGATTTCCCCAAAATCTCAACTATGTGCTCTTTTCGGGACTTTGGGACTCGCGATTTCACAAATCCTCCGCGACCAAACCTTGATCCTTCAACTTCTCGGTATCCGAAACCCTAATGTATTTGGATCTATGCCATGTGTCCTCTAAAGTGGATGGTCCCGATGCTTTCCCCGTTTCCCGTACCGAGATTTTGAAACTCTCGGTACCAAAATCTCTGCCTCCTCTATCTCCCGAACTCCAGATAGCCGAAATGCCAAAATTCTACTCCAAAGGCAAGTCGTGTTTCGTGACTTTGGGGTTTTCACTGTGAAGTGCCCCGATCTCTTTTCATCGGGATCCCTGAAATGCCGAACCTCGAATTCTCAAAATCCCGATGTGTTCGTTGTTTCGAGAATTTCGATGAGCCTCCGCTCAGCTCATATATAAGCTTAAATTGTGTGCACCTTCTCCTAAATCCAATGATGGTCGACGGTCTGTGCAAGATCTGATGGCTTAGATATTCTTCTCCTATGCGCTCTCCTCCTGTTCCTTCCTAGACGTGAAACCTCAATGGTCCAGATCTTGTCCTTGGCCTGATCTGATGGTAGTTGTGCTCCCCCTTGTGAGTGCTCTATTTCTTCCTGAACCTTGGAAGAATTCAACTTACCAAATACCTCAGCCTTTTCTCCTGTTGCTACAAAGTCTGTGACTTCGGCTTCTGTCAGCGTTCTTTGAAAATGATTTCCCTTCTAAGCTTCCTCGAACTCAGACCTTCCAAAGGGTCTTCTTGGCCTTCTGCTCCTCTTCGACTATGGATCTGTGCGCAAAGGCACTATCTCTCCTGAGCTTTATCTATTCTGAAACCTTGAAAGGTTTCCTCGACCTATGCACTCCTTGCAGGATCTCTACACACAAGAAGGTGTTATCCGTCCTGAGCTTTGTCTGCTGCTCAGACCTCTAATTCTCTATTCCTTCCTCTCCTTGAAAGGATGGAAATGCCCTCTGGCAACATCCTACTCGAGCACTCCTCACTAAGCCTACAGGGTGTTCAGTAACCCTGTGAAGGTCTTCCTTGAAACTTCTTCTCCTCTGAACTCAAAAGAGTTATTTATTGTGCTCTCTTTGCACACCAACTCAATGCCCTCCTAGCAGAGTCTCTCCTCACATAATCCCACAGTGATTATGTCTTCTCTCTGAACTCAAGTAAGATTTCTCTCCTGCACTCTGTGCACTGGCTCGATGCCCTCCTAGCAGAGTTTCTACAGAACTCCTCAGAGATTCTGTCTTCCTCCTTGAACTCACAATGGATTTATTCCTCAATGTAACCTGTGCATCTTCTCAATGTCCTCCTAGAAGAGCTCCACAGAACTCCTCAGAGATTATGTCTTCTTCTGTGCCTTCCCTTTGCACAATCCTATATCCAAGGTGTTCAACAACCTTGAGATCTTTCCCTGAGTTTAAGACTTCATTTGGTGCACCCTCCTAGTGCATCTTTGTCCAAATTCTGCACAATTAGAAGTGCAGTCTATGCACTGGCTCTCAGAACCCGCAGCGTTCTGTCATGCCCTCTTGGCATGAGACCACAAAGAACCCCAAACCTGAAATCAAAGAACCCAACAGATAGGAAAACCTATTTTTCCCTGCAAATGCATACTAACACACACATCTACAACATATAAAGAACAAACCAAGACATTCATGCAACCACAGAATAACATGTAGGAAAAACTATTGTTTATATTAATATGAAATGCCTCCTTTACAAGGTGTTCTTGAGCTCATACTTTGACAGAGTCTCGGCTCCTTCTCTCCTCTCCTCTCTATTCTCTTCTTGCTACCTATCCAAAACAAGATCAAAAAGATCTTTTACATGAGGGGGCTCTTTGAGCTCTTCCCTCCAAGCTACCTACTCTATTCAAATACATTTAAATTTACAATGAATGGTTGTCTAGTCCGGATTGGGCCTAGATTCATCCTTACAACCATTAAAGGCTATCTACATCTAAAGCCTGCGTATAGGCATGACCTTTTGGCGCTAACAACCTTACAAGTAGTAAATTCCCTTAATTCAAATTCAAAATATGAGAGTGTTGGCGCCTCTCTTCCTTGAATGCACTGAGTGGGCTAGTTGGCTAGCGCGCTGCTAGCTTGGGATCGATGCTCCTACATCACTATCCCATTAGATTCCCCTTTTCTCCCTGATCACAGTCATACCTTTCATTTTTAATCCTTTTTTTTCAGTGGACCCAAACCCTTCTCAGCTTCCCTAATTTTCCACCTATTCCATTATAGTCTCCTTCTTTCCCTGATCGTCCTGGTGCCTATCATTTATAAGTCCATTTTTTTGTCCCGCCCACCCATTTTTTCCTTACCTTCACTTCCCCTCTCCAAATGGCCACCACTCACAACCAAGACATTCAATATTCCATCAATCACATGACATCTATGATTTCCTCTACCAATTCCCATCTTGCAAAATTTGAGTCCCATGTCGAGCACAAATTTAACACCATCGAAGCCAACTTCATGAAAAAATTTAACACCCTCCAATCTGTTGTCAACCAATTGTTGAAACTCCCTTCGAGTCCTTCCTCCTTGGACCAACGTGATGTTTTTGACTCCTCGCATTCTCTTCATTTTCAATACAAATCCTTTCAGCGTGACCCCCATCTTCCTCGCATCTAGGTCAATAACTTTGATGGCTCTGGTCCTACAGGTTGGGTCAATCAAATGGAGAATTATTTTTCTCTGTATGGTATTACTATTGAGTTGGAAAAAATTCACTATGTTGTCCTCTATCTAGATCCTGAACGATGGAAATGGTGGAAATAGAATAAAAATTCATGTCAGGGGTATATTTCCTGGACCTAGTTTGTTGCAGAGATCTATGACTACTTTGACACTGATACTCACTATCTCGGTCATTTGACCAAGTTGAAACAATCAGGCACAGTGGAATACTTTATAACCATTTTTGAGCATTTGGCCTTTCAAACTGAGGGTATTTCAAATGCTTTCATCCATGAATTCTTTATCAGTGGCCTAAAGGATGAAATATGGTCCCAAGTTCTCGTGGCCCATCCTTAGACTTGGTTGGAAGCTACTAAACGTGCTAAAGAGGCCAAACAAGTTATTTTTTCCCAAAACAAAAAACCCTCTTTTGTTCCACTCCCTCGACCCACTAATCCTAACCCTCCTGTCACTCCCCTAAAGGTTGAGAAAGTAACTAGGGATGAAATGGATGAACGCTGACTAAATGGTTTTTTCTATAATTGTGATGACAAATATTTTTTGGGGCACAAGTGTAAGGAACAAAAACATTTTATGGCCATTTCCGAAGATGTTCCCAATGAATATGTGAAAGTTCCACTTGTTGAATATCCCTCCCTTCCCAATGTGACTCTATTTCTCTCTCTCTCTTCCTCCCTACATCCCTCGATACCCCCCTTTCTCTCTCTCTCTCTCTCACTCACTCTCTATCCCACTCTATAACTTCCTCTATCTTTCTCTCTCTTTCATCTACCCCTCTCCTCCCCTTGCTTCATATCCACTCCCTCTCTCACCCTCACTCTCCCCCCTCT
>JASDQU010362716.1:1272-11707 GCA_032191745.1 Picea mariana
GTGAAAGGAACTCTCCCAGTGAACTGATGCCAAGGTAACTGACCTAGACATGACTCATGCAGACCTATTACATTATTAACCCACGCAGGGGTGCGGAAATTCCAATTACAAAAATAAGTGCTGGGCCAAACACAACCCTGTAGAACCAAAAGTCTTCGACAATCCTGGCATCTGATGATGCATCTCTTCATGGCACATGAGTTGACCATCGGTTCTAAATGGGCGGTCAACAAGATCATTGTCATGTTTTTTTTGTTTGGGACGACATTATTCCCATTCGCGTATGAGTTGTATACATTATTTTTTGAGAGGGTTCATGTCACTCAGCCAAAGTACCCTGATTTTATTCCAGGCCTATGTTTGATGCACATATGCGCATGTGGGGGAAATTGATGCCCAAGAGGGGCCAGTCCAAGTTTCCCATTACTCCGGTGGGTAGGGAGGTATTTGATTTATTGTCTAGAGAGGAAGATTTTGTCCTCGATATTGTAGAGTAGCCTTACGCGGGGACGGATTGGAGAGCATGTCCAAATATCTTATTTATAGTAGAGAAGACAACAAATGAGAGAGGTAATATTATCGTTATGTTTTGATCAATCTATTTGCAAATTTTTATGTCTTATTTAATGCACATGTAATTTTTTGTAACATTTTGTTTTAATTATCTTATTATTATTATATGGTGTTTTGAAGATATTGGCACATTTGTTGGGGATGTGCCTCCCCAATTTGAGGATGAGGTGATGCAGGAGGTAGAGAACCAACCTCCATTAGTACATAGACCCCACATGCCATGTAGGATAGATATGAGAGTCCGTTTAGATGTGGCGGATGAGCTATGTTGTGTCATGACTAGTCACAGAGTGGTACCCGCACCCCCTAGAGACATGTTATGGGTAGAGGATATCTCTATTACATGGAGGAATTTTCCTTGTGACATGATGATGTTGATGTGTCATAATGTTGGTTTCCTCAACCTCATCGATATGTTGCGGGGTGGTTCTTATGATCCCACTACATATATCTCGTCAGCAGATCCATCCACATCCTCTACTCCACTACATGGTCCTCCTCCTTCTCTTGATTCTCTTCCACATGAGTCAGTTGAAGTATCTATTGATCCTCCTGCTTCCCCTCCACATGTGTCTGAAACTGCATCCACGTCTGATCTTCATCCTCCTCTTGTTTCCCCTCCACATGTTTCTGAACCTACATCCATGTCCGATCCTCCTCCTCCTCCTCCTCCTCCTTTTGCTTCTTCTCCACATATCTCACCATATTCTACCGATCATCCCCCTCCCCCTCCACTTGTGTCACCATCCATCGATCATTTTTTTTCTCCTATTCCACATGTCTCATCATCCACCGATCCCCCTCCTCTTCCTCCACATGTGTCACAAGTTTTTTATGCTTTGGACACTATGTTCACATCGAGTACTACTACACATCTTCATATATTGATATAGAGACACTTGATAGTTCACTTTTGCCAACATTTATTTATGAGATAGTTGTTCTTGATAGAGGCTCTACATCTGGTAGCAGAGACAGTAATGCACCTAGCTCTAGTGGTGGACCTAGCTAGTAGTGGTATTGATTGACATTTATATTGATTGTTTTATATTTGATTCAAGATCTATATATGATATGTTTATTGCATATTTTGTTGAGATGTATGTTTGACATGTATATTCATATGTATATCTCTCATGTATATTATTTTTTTCATATAATGTTTTGGTTGTTTTTTTGTTTGATTTATAAAATGTAT
The DNA here is from genome assembly GCA_032191745.1 of Picea mariana. NCBI lineage: Eukaryota > Viridiplantae > Streptophyta > Pinopsida > Pinales > Pinaceae > Picea > Picea mariana. The sequence goes on from JASDQU010362716.1 coordinate 3,044, forward strand.
TATAAGTATGCTAATGATGGACATTGTTAAGAATTTCTTTGTTTTTAAATTAAATTTGATATGTATCACTCATTTAAATTTATAGTTGTCATATAATGTTTAACTTTACTTTTATGAAAGCGTTTAATTTGGATTGTGATTAGAAAAAGTTATAATCATTAATGTCATATAACGTTTAATTGTTGTTCAAGGTGAGTTGTTTGTTTTCCAACAAGATATAATATATTGATTAAACATGTTTAGAAACAAAAATACCTAAATATGATGAGTGAAATGATTGTGATTTGAATATTTATGTATTTTTCATATATTATAATAATAACATTATAACATAATTATTCACTAATAATAATGATGAAGATGTAATAATAATCTTACTTTTTAAATTTTTATTATTCAAAGATTACAAGACAAAGTTATAATTACGCCGAAAGACGTACACCTATTGACAATGGGCACATTTAATAGGTTTTTAGTGCTTAATCAGTTTTGTATGGACAAGATTAAATATTGATGGAATATTCTTAGTCGTCCCAATAAATCAATGGTTGAGATTTCAACCACTAACTTCCTCACTATTATAAAGGCATCAGTTTACATGTTTATTTTTTTTACTTTTACTTGATCACATTTAAAATTTACTATAGTGGCTAGCTGATTGCCATGTCTGAGTGATTAACAACAATTAAAGTTTTGTTACAAAGTGGAGCGTTTCATTTTCTGGGCCATGTTTAATTACCAGGTGATTTAGCCACTTTTTTTAAATACTACCTCTTCTAGGCCACCTCCAAGCCGTTTATGTTCCCGTCGGTTCATGTTTCCAAATTATGGAGTCGGTTCTGGCGAGTGAATTTTACTACGGGGTTTTTACTGGGCTTAGAATTTTACAGTCGATACCTTTCGGCGTTCTCCAACCGTGACTTAGAGGTTGTGCTAGTATAATTGTTTACTAAACTCACAACAATTACAATTTATTAATATTTAATTTTGCAAAGATTTTATTAATTTATATTCTCCAACTATTATAATATATGAAATTTATTCAATTGAATTTAAAATAATAAATATAGAGAATAATAATACATTTTGATCTATACACTTTCGATGAAATGGTTTCACAATTTTTTACTCTAATACAGACTTTATGAATCTTCTATTAAAAAACAATATCACCCAACATTTTATAATTAGTATTTTAAGAATTAGTAAAATTAACAAAGGTTTCTATACTTTTAGATAAGTATGGATCATTAAAAAATTTCTTAATTCTAACTAGGCTCTAGAAAAAGACTCTTTTAGAATTTCCATGTTCTTCCTATATTGACACTTGTTTCAAGAAGAATGCAAAAAAAATGATTAATATAAGTTTATATGATTATAAAACTAAAGGATGGAGTGGAATATGTGAAGGTCGTGATAGTTGCACTAGTTAAGGTGGGAATGCCATCAAAGTTGGTAATGCCAACACCACGAGTACTATAGATATTGCACAAAGTTATTTTGTTGGAATTGTCCTTAGAAGTTCCATCAAAGTAAGTATATATTTATTTGAATTTTTATTTTCTCAAACAATAAAAAAATTTGAGGTTTGAATATTTTTTAATATCTTCAATTTTTGTTAAATAAAATATAATTTAAGATAAATCTTTACTATTGTATGCCACTAACTTTGTGATATCTCAATTAATGCTTATTAATTCAAAGGTTAACATAAACATATTTTAATACAATACAACAGAAATTTTCTATAATAAACAATAAATATGACAATGAAAATATATCAAAACCACATATTATGCTTGTACATTTATGTTAATGTATTTTCTATATGGCAGTTGTAAATGGTTGTTAACTTTTCATATCCAACATAATTATAAAATGAAGGGGGGGAAAGGCATAATTGTCCATTATAGATACCCATAACAAAATGACACATCCACAATATAAATATCCAAACAATTTAGTTACAAATCAGTCTTCGTTGCCATCACCCTGATTATCTTCCTTGCTTGGCATTTTAACATTGGTGTTTTCAAAAAGTCATTTAGATCTTGGATCATGTCTCAGTATGAACCACCAATTCCCATCCAACACATTTGGGTAAAAAAAAACTTGGTTGCAATGTTTTGGGAAAACATAAGGCTCCTTACCTTCAACCCACATTTTTTTAGAGTTAATGCATATTATCCCACTATCACAATCTTCTTTTACATTTCTCTGATCGAAGGTATCCCACCACTTGCAAAAAAAAAAATAACACATCGAAACAATGAGAAGTCCACTTGCGTGATCTCTTCTATATTTCCAATGTAACCTAACTTCCCCTCTATTAGGTTTTCATTGTGGTGGTTACCACAACTAGATAGTCGAACTCGACCTCCAATCCACAATCTTGTGTGATGTTCCCATCATTAGCATACTCAGTGCGAAAATGATGTCCATATTCCCACATAGATAGGAACAAATGTACCTGTAAAAATGTGAACAAAGGACGGTGTCATATGTCTAATAACTGAAGCATTAATGAAAACATAATACATATTACAATTCAAATGTGCAATATTATAAATAGAACGTGGTACTCAGAGAGGTTATTATAAGATTGTTGCACCCGATCCCTATGTTTAGTGCATCCAGATCTTCTCCACGTGGGTTACGACCGGACATCGCATATTTCTCTTATATCTAGTTAGCCATTCAAGTGTTGGGACATATTTTTGGCATATTTTTTTTTAAATGATCATGATAAGGCATGCTTCTACCATTCAACCATATGAACGTTTTCATGTCATTGTCCCATTTCCTTCTTTTCTCTTCATACAACACAACCCATGGTTTTTTTACCTTCACATTGTAAAGAACGAATTTATTGATGGCATCCATTTCTAAATTCGTTGATGTATACAAAAATTCAAAATAAATAGCATGAGACCAAATATATATTATCAACTTAAAGAACGAATTTATTGATGGCGTCAAAATTTTTAAATTCACTGATGTATAAAAGAATTCAAAACAAATAGCATGGGATGAAATATATATTTTCAACTTCAATGTAAACAATTTCTCTGTACTAAATTGATCAAATATAGTTGACTTACTCTTTATCAAGTGTCTTTTTCCATTCATTTGGAGTAGCTCCCCTTACCTTTTGTCCTCATCATGATGGTCGTCCCAAACAACTACCCCTTCTGTGTCATCAATTTGCTTGATGTACTCATTGGAATAATAGAACGACTCATGTACTACATACCCCTCTGCCATAGAGCCCTCCATTTTTTCTCTTTGTCGAACAAACCCCTTCATTTTTTTCATGTACCTCTCTAAGAAGAACATCCAATGACATGAGAGAACCCCATCTAATTCAACCTCATCAGGTAGGTGAACTAAAAGATGGACTTACAAGTTCATAAAAATCATGGGCAGTTCCTTCTCAAACAAACAAACAATCTCAGCTATCTCACGAAGCCATCGTGGAATGCTAGACATATGAATCTCCCTTGATGTGATCCAACTTACAAATGTATATAATTTTGATATGGCACGTCACAGGTCCTGGGGGAAGTCATGGTTCACACAACCACACATAAGCAAAGGATAATGACACTACAAAATAGACACGCACATCATTAATTTCCATAAAACTATGAGTGCATAACATATTTTTACTGACATCAATATACAAGAAGAATCATATGTCTTCAACATGCATACCCTTACAAGGTTCAGATGGTCATGTGATTTCAACCCCAACATATTCTCATCTACATTGAAACAATGTCATAGACTCGACCCATATAAAGAAGGTTCCTTCACACCCAATCTAACATCCTTTGCCAAAGAAATATCAAATTTCTTCAAAATTCATGGGACGTCACCTTCTTTAAAAGACCAAGAGGCACCAACTTCTCCTCTAGTTTTGTTTCTTGGCCAATGTCTCCTTTTAGTATTCGAAGCAATAATATCTCTCCTTACAACCAATGTGTCACTTTTATTCCATGATATGTCCCTCCATAAAGAAGATGAAACATTTTTTAATATATGCATGGGATATAGTAAGTGGCCCATTTTAAGATGCTCCCAATATGGAAGCTCATAAAATACGAATTTCCTTTTCATCCCAATGGGAATTTTCTCAACATATGTGTCAAAAAAATCCAAGATCATCAAACATAGGATCCCCATTTGAATCAAACAATTATTCCATTTCTTTCTCCTTCTTTGTGTCATATTCCATATTCCAATCTGTCGGCATCATTATTCTAGGTCTCTGGGCTCTCCAGTTTACAATTGAAAGAAAATGCAGCTCTTCTATTAGGGTGGTATTATGGGAGGAATACCCTCGAACAATCATACACCGACTTTCGTAGGTCGTTGGACCACCTAGAATTTATAGACGGTCCACAACATTTACATCCATGATACCATTTTGTTACAAGACATGTGATGTTATCATATACATAGCATGTTAGTGTCAAAAATATAGTTGCACCAAATGAAGTATGCCAAATAAAATTACAGATATAAACAAATCGATGAACATGCTTACTATAGAAAACTCATAATCCTAGATAATCGTGCATGGTGTACGCACATATGCCATACAACTTAAAATACCTCTCCATTGGGATGGGTCTTTATATATCATATACATGTATCCCTTCCCATAATTTATTAAATTCATTGATTAGTGGTTAGAGGTAGAAATTCATTCTCTTCACTTGTCTTTTTCCCGGGAATATAAGAGCCAACATAAGATGTTCATTCTTCACAAACAACCATGGGGGGATATTGTTATTGATCACTACCACTATCCAAACAAAATAGTTGGTGTTTTGGAGGGAATACAGGTTAATTCCATCCATAGCTATGCTCAATCGTAGGCTGTGTACTTCATCCTTGAATTTATCAGGCCATGTATCCTCTATATGCTTCATGGCTATTGAATATGTTGGGATTCACATAACTCTTAGTTCACTTCTATGTGAGGCATGCCACCCCTACAACATGGCTAATTGTTTGCAATGAAGTAGGCTTTGAATCCTTGTAATTATAGGCATGTGCCTCAATATATTATGAGGAGGACCATGTGCCTTACCCTTGTTTTTTAATTTATGGTACTTGTCATGCCCACATTCTGGACATTTGTCTTTGTCTACATATTCATTTGTGTATAGAATACAATCAATTGGACATGCATGGTATGTTATGTACTCAACACTTAACATTTTCAGCATTTTCTTTGCCTTTGTGCAACTATAGGGCAAGTTATTATCACTCAAAGGTACCTTATCTTTGAGTAACCTGCAATTAGTGGGCAATAAAATTTTACACTATCATTAAGCATGAATAAAATCAACCCTTTTCTTCCTTCAATGTGTGACAAGATTCCTTAAAATTTCAGGGGACTTAATGGTTAGTTACCTCAAAAGTGTTGAGAAACACGAGTTTGACATACCATACATTGATTTCAAGTTGTATAGTAACATTATTGTCCCTAGATGGGTAGACCTTGCAAACCCCTATATTGGACCAATCAAAGGGGTGGTGGAAGTAAATTCCAGGCTTTTGTAGAAGGTATCTACGATATTAGATTTATTCCCTAGTTCATTTTTTTGGAATGCATCTAACAACACTCCCTCCATGGTGATCCAGATTATTTTCGGAACGAAATGAAAGTAGAGATATCCAATGAAATATTCATGAAAATTTCCAGAACAGAGAAATACAACAATACTTGATTTATATTAATGAAATAATTGTAAAGAGACTGTTAAAATACATAGTGCAAGACTCACTAGAATGGTGGCAGCTTTATCTCTAAGAAGAGATGTGACGGTTGTGCTCATTCGCCAGAAGATGATTAAAATGAGGCTTTGAAGGCCTTTTTATGATAAACATGAATTCCAAAACCCTATACATCCAAAAACCTAACCCTAGAAGATGAAACGCCAAAAGATCTGTGGGCCCGTTTGGGTAAGTTAGTACATCAACTTTCCAGGGTCGTAACTTTTCCATAAGATCTTTGTTTTAGGCGCGTGATATCCCATTGGAAAGGTATTTTAGAGAACTACACATTATGCCATCAAACTCTGAATCTGTCTATAGTTTCACTATGGAACGCCAAAATAACATTGTTTAGGGCCCCAAAACGTCCCTGGAAGTACAACAAAATGTGTTGACATGAAAACATATAAAATAAGCTAGTTGGATTAGGTGGGAGGCCACCAGTATCCACCTGGAAGATGTGTAGGGATTCAAAAATCCCTGGAAGTGTAGAATCCACAATTACAAAGAAGTACATAAGAACGTTTTGAACTAAAAATTGACAAGAGGAGCAAGTTGGAACAGGTGGGTGGTCACCAATATCCACCTGGATCAATCCTCCCCCGTCATAAAGCAATGGTATCCATTGTGTTGAGTGGTCGAGGAAGAGGGGAAAGCATTTTCTGAATCTGAAGCTTGGTGAGTTGTGTGCCTTTTTGGAGAATTTGTGCTTCTTGACTTGTGGAAAACTGTCACAAACCTATTGCTGGAGGGGTTGGATCTGTTCCACCAACCTATTGTCTCTGGGTTTGATGGGGAATTGTGTAGACACCATTGTAGCTGAAGAAACAATATCTTCTTTCTCTTCGACAATCTTTTTTTTTTTGATAGAAGGTGTTGAGGCTGAAGTGGTTGTAGTGGTCTTATGTACATCCTTTGAACAGACTGTGAAGAGGATGAATTTTGCACTATGAGAGATTACATTGCAGTGTTGTTTTGGTGGAGTAGTACTCAAGACTACCTCTGGTATCCTATAGAGATGACCTCCCAGAGTAATAATGACACTACGGGGTCTAGACTCATAGATTGCATGACATTTCCACATATATGGTTGGCCCAAAACAACATCATAGACATCAAGAGGGGAAATATCACACACTACCTCATCCTTGAAGGGATGGATTCCATAGGACAAGAGAATTGTTGGCTAACGTGAAGATTTCGTCCCTGGTGAAGCCACCCAATGTTGTATGGTTGCGGGTGTGGTGTTGTCGACAACCCCAATTGTTTGATGACCTTATCTTAGATGAGGTTCTTCTGGCTATTTTTATCAACAACGAAATGCAATGGGGTCCCCATCACCCACATCTGTGAATGGAAGAGGCACTCCCCCTCTTCAAGATCTACTAGTGCCTCTAGATGAATTTTTGTGGTCGTGATAGTAGCACTGGGGTCTACGTCGATGATCTATCTGTTTTCAATATTTTTTGGATCGGATTCTGAATCAGGGTACGGCTTCGTGTCTTTGAACTCAGCCACCAATGATTGTTTCGAGCGACATTCATCGGTTTTGTTCCAGGGGATTTTGTGGAAGTCACACCACTTCCTAGTGTCATTCTCCGTCTTTACTTTACCCTTTTTGTCCCGTGTCTTGGATCGGTTGTCTAGAGGTTCTTGGTTAGGGTCATTTTTACCATGCTTTGGTTGTTGCATATTTGCATACCCAAATTCCCATTTGTTCTGGTGCCTAAATTTATGTTCGATTTTGATAGCATATCGATAGGCAGCTCCCAATGATGAGATATTTAGGAAATCCATTTCGGTTTGGATGTACCCATGAGAGACCCATGGTATTTCAGAACCAGATGTCTCTCGGAGTATTTGATACCCAGCATGGTGTGCAAGGTATGGAAAGTATTTTTGAACTCCAACATTGTTTGGCTCTTCTCTTGCCATAGTGTGGTCCATTTCATGTATTGGTCTTCATAGTTATCAACAAGATAGTATTGTTTTTTGACTGCATCCGCAAAAAAATCCCAAGTGGGCTCGGTCCCATATATTCCAAATTCCTCTGTGGAACTTTCTCCCAGTAAGTTTCCCACCAATGTTTGACATGGGGGAGAGCCCTGAAGTATGAGAAGGTGATCTTTTCCCTATCAGAAAAAATTTGAATAGAGAAATAACCTTGTAATATATTTAACCATTTTTCTAGGGCATCTGCATCTATTTGACCTTCAAATATGGAAATATCAAAATTAACTTGTACCTTGAAGGGAGAGGTTCCTCCAAAATGGTCGTTTGATGAGGATGCGTCTGTTGCTATCGGAAGGCATTGAAGGATGTGTGAAAAATTCTCTATCATTTCATCCCTTTGTCGCGTGAGTGCTTGCTCAAGCAACAGGTTTAAAGAATATTTTGCTCCACCATTTTTTTTCCGCCATCGAAGGTTTATTGAGCGTGCGAGAGCGGTTGTCCTCAAGAGAGACAAACTCGAGACCCAACTGGATATACTCGGACCTCGTCGGGGACATGCACTGAAAAACGATCAAGAGAAGCCCCCTCTGATACCACTAATCTGAATTATTTTCAGAACGAAATGAAAGCAAAGATATTAAATGAAATATTCATGAAAATTGTCAAAAACAGAGAAATACAACAATACTTGATTTCTATTAATGAAAGAATTGTAAAGAGACTATAAAAATACAGAGTGCAAGACTCGCTAGAATGGTGGCATCTTTATCTCTGAGAAGAAATGTGACAGTTGCACTCATTCCCCAGAAGATGATTACAATGAGGCTCTGAAGGCCTTTTTATGGTAAACATGAATGCCAAAACCCTATACATCCAAAAACCTAACCCTAAGAGATGAAACGCCAAAAGTTATGTGGGCCCCGT
>JASDQU010362724.1:0-11707 GCA_032191745.1 Picea mariana
TTTACTGGGCATTAGGCTCTAAGAGTGGACATTGTCCATCCATAGGATCCTATCTATCCTTGTGGACTCATAGACTCAACTTGGGGGTGGCATGCTACTATTTGAACTGGGGTAGCAGATTCTATGGTTGGGTGGAATGCCCACCGTCTCCAACCAATTGTGAAAATATTGATAAATATAAATGTTCTTTCTAATGTGTTTAATTATTGTCTAATTATTTCATTTCATTTTGTGTTTATGTGTGTTTTAGTTATTTCATGAGCATTTTAATTATTTTTTCACACATTCATTTTTAAATGGCATCATAATTATATTAATTCGATTTGGTTATTTATGTTCCAAACAATGGAGTTAGGTACGTCACAATGGCTCTAATGCCATAGAATTGAACTTTAAACCCTTTTGACATAAACCTTATTGACGTTGAAGGGGGACCTTCATGGTTCTTTCAATATCCATGTCACACCATTGATCCAAATTTAGTTAAGAACATAGTAGTAGAATAATTTAGGTAACACTAAAGGGCCACTCGATCCAATAAAAACAAAGTATATGTGACATTTTCAACAAAGTCCCAAGAAACATCAATGGTATTGGAGGATATATCCTCTCATACTCATACGACAAACAACTACTGACCCCCAATAAACCTCTAGGTAATTGTTTAGATCAATCCCAACTTCCGAAATTTCCTTCCCCTTTTCTATTTTCCCAACTTCTTTTGTGCATTTATTGTCCCTCTTCTATACTTACCCAAATTCCCCTTTTCTTTTCTCCCCTCTATTTTTCCCTTTATGGTTACTATACTTAGTTTTTTCTCAAAACGGTAGGCTTGCAGGTTGGCATACTTGTGAGTTCTTACTTCCATCCATACTCCCATATCATGATTCCAACCGACCACTGTATTATCCTATACTTAACTTTTTTTTGTAGTCGTGGGCTCACAGGTTCAAGATATCATATTCCAAGTTCTGTGATATCCATTTTAAACCTAAATATCCATGATCTACATTATGACCATCAGACTTTTCGCGAGTACCAATCTCCTAAGTATTTCATTTCTCTTGTATCCAAGTTCGACCGATCACTCCCAACACTTAGCTTATTTCCCATCATGCGTAACCGCGGGTTCTCGGGTTGGTGGGTTCACAAAAGTTACCAAATCCTAATTTCTCTCCTTCATCCCCTCCACCTTCGTGATTTTCCCAATACACATTTAGTATGGTTTAATGCTAATAACTCATCATGCAGGTTCTGTAAATATCATCATTAATAAATAAGGGCTCAAGGATATTTCTCATTAAACCACATTAAATCACGATTTGCCGAAGATTATATTATCTCTTTCAAGTGCTCATTTCAAATATTATCTGGAATAAAATAATACTCTCGTCAACTTATGGAAACAACAACTCGACAACGGTTCTGTGGAGATAATTTGAGTATTTTTTGATGTGAGGACCATAACTTTGAGTGGTCCAGAGCATACTCTTATTATTCATCCCCTTCTTCTCAGAAGGTAGTAATCTAGACATCCACAATTTCTCATGCAGTGTGCGTCCCTGAGGTTTTCGACTGTAAGGAACTGGTTGCATGGTGCATTGAGAAATACTTACCAAGTCATTGGATTATTCAACTTCAAGACTATTATCCCATTTCTCTTTCACCTCAATTATTTTTTAATATGTTGAAGCTCCCTGAGCCAACACTCACTTTCAAAATAAAGGATTGCTGTGATTTCCTGAAAAAGCATGAAAATAGCATGGACCTCTTGCCTATGTTCTTGGAAGATCCTAGTGCTGTCCCAAAATAAATTGCCAGGTTGCAGGTCGACTCATTCAAAAAACCCTTTTGGGAAATTGCTTGGTTGTTCAGCAGGGTAACAGGCCAAGAAAGTACTGCCAACATTTCATGTATGATTCTTTATATATTATATTTTAGAGTTAAAGAGAAATCTATTTTCGATTGGGTAAAATTGATTTCCATTGAAATATCCTCCCAATTGTCACAGTGCAAAAAGGACAAGAAATTCTTCATGTCTTCTTATTTGGTGTTTGCAATAGAATATTACTGTGAATTTATGAAATTGTCTATCTCAAAGAGGGTGAACTGTGATCTTGACCCAATTACCTTTTGGTACCAAGCATCATGGAGACACAAAGATTCTTTGCATTTCTATGATTTTTTCAATGATTTTGTCTTGGTTCTCAAAGGATTATTGTTTGGAAAAGATACCCCTAGAATACTTGATCAGGAAAACAAATTCCTGGATAAGAAGGGAACATTGGAGCAATGGAAAATCACAATGTTATCAGAATTTTCGATTCTAAGGAAAATATCTCCTTTCTTCCATGCCATGTAGTTGATAAAATGTTTGTTACGGAAGTCGCAAGGGAGTAAAATTTTTGGTTTCACTTTTTCCATGAGAAATGGAAAAATAAATTCAGACCTTTGCCTTGGAAAATAGGAGACATTGTATTAAGAAATATAAACAAAATCGATGAATTTACAAACCAGTTCCACAATCTAAATCTAAAATATGTTGAAAGGATAAAGGGATTCGACCCCAACAAAAATTTTGTGAAACATATGCTGGCAGTAGGTTTCATCAATTCATTTATCCGTATTATTCTAAGTGAAGAAGAAGATAATAAATTAGGTGCTCCTACTCACAATGTTGTCGACTCGGAAATGATACTCAATACCAATGAGTTTTACAAGAAGAAAGGAAAGGGTGCCAATGAGAAGAGTGCCCAATCCCCAACTGTTATCCTTATGACTACAACATCTCGAATAAATGCTCCAGTGGCACACCCATTTAGAAAAGTAGCCAACAATAGTTCAAGTGGCGGAGGCAAAAAGAATCCCCCTCTGGGAAAAATTGAGAGCTCACACAAACTTCCTCTGAGGAAAAAGAGGAAAAACATTGTGCAAGAGGAAGAATACCATCGCATAGAGAGTGACATCAATAACTTCTCCCTTGAATATATGGAGCTCCAAAAAGATATCGAGAAAATATTTCCTATCATTAATCAACCAGGAAATATGACCCACCAGAATTCCTCATTGGAAATCATTGAGAATGATACCTTCTATGAAGAGTCATTTGTGTTTCAGAGCGCTCTCTTTGAGAGCGAATCTAATAAATTTATTATTGAAAAAAATGATGAGAAGAATAATAAAGGGTAATCATGTTCAAAGGTTAACCTAATAAATATGTGTCCTTCCCAAATTTGTAAGATTCACAGAGTAACAGGGGATGCTATGGATGAATCCATTGGTGGTCTTGAAGAGGAAAACATGAAGTCGAAACAAAGGATCAAGGAATTGGAAGATGCCTTAATGCCTCCTCCACTTCTTTCCAGTCCTTTGACAATATTCATACCAACCACACCCGTTGCTAAATTGAAGGGATACTCAATCCTCCTTACATCAGCCAGGAGCTATGTGGAGAGAAATATTAAGAAAAGGATGGCATTGATCACAGAGGCATATGAAATTTTGAAAAAACATGGTTTCTTTTGGCTCGAGGGCGCATGACTTCCATGAGTATTTGCAAGTCGACCTAAAAAATGATGAAGGTTTTTACCTTGATGTTGTAGTACCCTTTGGAATCAAAGTTTCCAATATGATAGAACTAAGGAGAAGAGAAGAGTATTTTCCCTCTCTAATTCGGATAAAATAGTTTAGCGTGTGCTAGAAAGAAAAGATAAAAAACTTGAATAATATTGTTCAAACATGCATCCAAGCTATATCAAGGAGGGAAGAACTATTTAAAAGGCTCACGTAAGTAGACCTAATCGGAAGAACTAACAAAGTCCAAGACCCAAAGTTAATCCTCAACTAATTGTTCCTAACAAAACAACAGTTTGACAAACAAGTTGAGATATTTAAAGGGTTTTTAATTGAAAAGTTCTATGGTATACTTGAATATGATGAGGACGACATAAACAATTGGCTATTGGACTACTCTGTGAAAAATCAGGACATCGAAGAAGCATTACATGATATTTACCTTTATTTATGAGACTTGGAGTGAGAGTTGTTCAATATCAAGATCCAACATGAGATCAACATGGAACCAATGAAAAATTATATCGAATAATGGTTTAAGAGAGAGATTGACAAATTGACCATCGAGGGGAAAGAAACCATTGAGACGGTTCTTGTAACCATTGATAAAAATGATAAAAGGACATCAACAAGCAAGTGAATACAACGAGATACAATCATAGTAAGTTTACGCTGATCACATTTTTCATTCTTTGTCAGTTCCTTCATCCTGTTATTCCACCTCTTTCACTAGAAAGGTTTAATTGAAGACTGATAACTTCTCATTTTCTTCTTTCCAGGTCTTTTTGTTCTACTTTCACCCACTGTATTCCTTCTATGATATTATTTCTTGTATTTATTTTATTTATGGTTCACGAGAGCCCCAATCCCAGTATTTAAGAAAAACACATTTTAAATTTCAAAGAATATGTAACAGATTATATATTTTTTAGAAATTTCAAGAGAGCTATTTTGGGAACAATCTCAACTATACTTTGTAACCTTGAGTTTAGAATATAAAGTATTTGATTTTGATCTATCATTATATTTGTTTGATCTTCCCATGTTTCCACTCTATTAAAGTTCTCTTATGCATGCAGATCATATTCTTTTTATTTTTATGTGGTCATAAATATTTACATTAAACTATGATGGATGTGAGGAAATTTTGCTTATTTTTTTTAAATGTGTGAAGTGCATGGTTCATGCTCCTTTCTCATGAACTTTATTTTAGAAAACAAAACATTTTCCTTTTTTGCAATCTTTTTATTTCTTTCATTACCACGACGAAATTTTGTAAAGTCCCATATTCTTAAAACCTAAAGTCCCTCAAAAAATATTAAAGTAAAGAGGAGTACCAACTCTATAAAAATGCAGGGGGATTTACATCTTCATGAGGTTGTCGTTTCAGTCCGAACAGATTCAAACGTCAACATTTTTGGTGGCCATACTAGGGAATGAACTAAAATTTGGAATATGGTTTAGCATTTTAACAATATATGACTTTTCCCCAAGCTGATTAGCCCCACCTGGAAATTGGATTGAACAATCAACAAAGCATCTTTCATCAGTTATATAATTTGGTACTAACAACAACCGAGACCCAAGAAGAGTTAGAAAGGTCCTAGAATAACTTAGTCCCAGAAAAATAAAGAGAAATACTCTAAAGGAAGAGAAGAGAAGAGCAACAAGACCGAACAAACCAAAGGATAGACAGCGAAGCACACGAAGAAGGTCAACATTGAAGCTGGATGAATACAAAGGACTGATTAATAGAAGTAAAAGCCAGTAACTTTGTATTCTAAGAAGTCAAAGTCACATTCTTATAACATCTGCGGATATGGCAGAAAGGAATGAATAACCACAAGGAGAGAATCACGAGGAGAGACAAGAAGGTGAAAGAGATGCTGCAAGAAATCAATGAAACCCTGTATTTGAAAATCGAAGGATGGTAGGAGATTCCCCTATTAATATCCTAGGTGAGAAACATGATCTCATTGTTCTCCCTAAGGGTACCTTAAAAGAATTTTCTGGAGACAAAGAAATCGATGCAAAGAGGCATCTTCACTTATTTCTTTATGTTTGTGATTTTCACTGTGTTGAGTATGACGATGTCATGGTAAGGCTATTTTTGCAAACCTTTTCGGGAAGAGTGTATGAATGGTATACAACATTGCCTAGTAGATAAATTCACTCATTTAATGACCTTAAAGCCATGTTCCTGACTATTTTCACCCATTTAATTACTTATCATACCTTCTCAACGATTTCAATCAGATTGGCTTGAGGAAGAATGAAAGAATACAAGATTTTAATCTCAGGTTCAATAAAACCTTGAGTAAAATTCTAGAAGATAAAAGACTGAATGACCCAGTCATACTCGATTGTTATAAGAATGTAATGCCCCCAAATGTTAAATATGATATCAAAACATCCCAAATGGATACTTTGGGGGAGGAAATGACTAAAGTTGTTGAGATGGAAGAAATTATTATTGAAATGGGTGTCGACCCCGACATTATACTGGGAAAAGTACAAGGGAAGCTAGAGGGATTAAGAATTAATAATCAAGGAGCCTCCATTTCAAGAAAAAAATAATAATTCAAACCACAACCAACTCAAAACCAAACAATTGGAGGAGGATTCTTCAAAGGAACCATACCATGTGTAACGGTAGACCCTGTGGCGACACAAGAAACTAAGCAGAGGGTTGAAATTGCACAAATAAATAGAACTATCAAGAAAATGTAGAGTGTGATAACCATACTAAGAAGGTGGGATAATTATGTGGAAAATTTGAGAATGTTGGTCCCATAAAAAAGAAGGAACCCTCCCCAAGAAAACAGAGTGAGGTTTGAAAACATGGATAATCCACAAAGACAAAGAATTCCCAAGCAAACAACCCTCAATGTAGTTGTTTTGGATGATGTATGTGATGAGCAGATGCTTGAGCAAGAGAATTATTACTCACCCGATGAAAGCTCTAAAACTATATAGATGGACAGATGTGGGACATCCATGTATATATTTGAGGAGGGTGACAATGATCCCAAATCACAAGAAAACATTGCCTAGACAAGAGGATTTGGAAATAGACCCAAGAAGGCGATTATGATAAGGAAAACCAAAACGAAAAAGAAAAAGAAAGTGAGAAAAGGGAGAATGAGAAAGTGATGGATAGCGTTGGAAGTAATAAGAAACACTTGACGTCAAACTCCACTCAGATGATGTACAATGTTGTAGAGGATTTACGTAAATTAAGGATCACTCTGCCCTTTACAGAAGTGGTGAAAATTACCCAACAAAGGGAAAACATTTTAATATTGTTGGATAATCTGTCCAAAAAAGAAGAAGTTGTTGTTACAAGTACGAAAAAAAAGAAAGAATCAGTCAAATTCCAATATGAGAGTTAAAGTTCCTTCCTTTTACATTTCAATTGAAAATCAGGATGTTTCACTTCAGAATTGTTTAATTGACACTGGTGCAACCAATAATATCATTCCATTGGCAATCATGGAGACATTCCTTATGAGTTGTACCAAATATTACGAGATTGGTTAAAGTATATATGCAATTGATTCTAGAAACATTCCATCTTATATATAAATCAAGGACTTTTATGCTTGGATCATGGCGGCCCCCCATATTATTACGATTTTTAATATTATTGTGGTATACCTTCCTATGACATATGGAATTTTGTTGGTAAGAGATTGGTTATCCATTATTGGGGGATACATAATGAATGATGGAAGCTTTATGATGCTCCCAAGAAAAGAAGCACCAATGATTAAGGTGCCATGTGAACCCAGGAAACCTTTGTCTTTCAAAAAGAAGGATAATGAGTTAATGGAAGATTATATAGACGTCGGGATTGGAAACTACGCTATCCTGGACGTAAAACATGGTGAAAAACTAGAGAAAATTCAGGACACAGAGAATCAAGAGTGTATGTTTCAAGGTTATTGGAGGATGTCATTCGATGGAGCTTGTTGAAGATACAAGACAGAAGTTGGAATTGTCCTTGTAAGTCCAGAGAAGATCATGCATCCACATGCTATCATACTTGAATTTACATCTACTGATACTGAGGTAGAATATGAAAATTTGTTTAAGGAGATGATTCTTGCACAAGAAATGAATATAGACCATCTAATTGTGACTAGCGACTCCGACTTGGTGATTAATCAGGTCACCTGGAAGTATAAAATAAAGAAGGAAAGACTCAAGTTATACATCAAAAGAGTTAACAAATTAATGGAATATTTCAATTCTTTGAACATTTCTTTCATTCCAAGGGACAAGAATCAGAAACAAAATTCATTGGCCTCGGCAGCTTCATTGTCAAACCCAAATGATATACAAACCAAAAAATCTTTTCAAATAGAAAGAGCATTCCAACCTTCTATACCCGATAACATGGAATATTTGCAAGTATTTGAGAACGATGAATAGATGGAAAATTTCTTGTTAAACGATGATGAAGATGAACATGATCACATGACCGTTGTCCCTAAATATTTTATACAATCTGAATCTCTTTTTTCAAAAAATGATCATTCTAAGAAGACCTTGGAGGAAGTTTCACTTTGAAAAGTGCAAGAAACAATAAAGGTCAATATTGGAATTGACAGCTCCCAAAAATATGTTAATCTAGGAGTCGATTGTACCATTGAGGAGGTTGATCAATATGTGTCATTTTAAAAATAATATATTGATGTATTTGCATGGACTTATGATGATTTAAAATCTTATGATAAAAGAATATTCGAACACATCATTCCTTTGAGAGAAGAAAAAAAACCTGTCAAGCAAAAAATAAGGATGATGAACCCCAAGCTCAAACCTTTTGTAAATATTGAAATGGAGAATTTAAATAAGGCCACAATAATATATCCCATTAGACATTCTGACTAGATTTCAAATCCTATGAGAGTAGGAAAGAAGACCAGGGAAATCTGGATGTGTATAGATTTCAAGGATCTTAACAAATCAAGCGTAAAGGATAACTATCCTTCACCTAACATGGAGTTTATTCTCCAACAAGTCACTAGATAAGCATTAATGTCCATGTTGGATGGTTTTTCTAGCTATAATCAAGTATTGGTTGCTGAGGAAGACAGAGAAAAGACAATATTCATAACACCGTGGGAGATGTATGCATATGCTAAGATGCCCTTTGGTTTGAAGAATGTTGGAGCCACATTACAGAGGGCCATGGATCATGCATTCAGTGGGTTTATAGGAAAAATCATGGAATATTATCAACATGATTTGACAGTGCATTCAAAAACAAGGCATGATCACATCTATCACTTGAGAAAAGTTTTTGACAGATGTAGATTATATGGTGTCTCTCTAAATCCAAAGAAATGTCTTTTCTCTGTAACTCAAGAAAAACTATTGGGTCATATTGTCTGCAAGAAAGGGATTTATATAGATCCATAAATAGTTAAATAAACAAATGAACTCAAACCTTCGACATCAAAGAAAGTTGTTCAATCATTTTTTGGTAAGACTGATTTTGTGTGAAGGTTTGTTCCTAACTATGCAAGTATTGTGAAGTTGATTAATTTGTTGTTGAAAAAGGAGTAGAGGTTTGAATGGACATGGGATACTTAAGAACCTTTCAATAATATGAAAGGATCAATCACCATATCTCTAGTCCTCATTAGTATGTATTTCCAAAGGGATTTCATCATCTATTTGTTCGCTACAGAAACAATTGTTGCATCTATTCTTACTTAGGAGAATACCAAAGGTGAATAAATCCCAATCAATTTCATGAGAAAAATTATGCATGACTATGAATTGAGATATTCAGAACTGGAAATCAAGCTTTGGCCCTTGTAAAATAAATGGTTGAGTTTTGGACATACATATTAAATTCTCATGTCATTTCTTATGTTCTATCCTCTCCAGTAAAGATGTTTCTGAATCAACAATTGAGAGAAGGAAAATTGGCTAACTGGCTAGTGAAGATCCAAGAATATGATATGAAGATTAAACCTTTAAAGGCTATCAAAGAACAAGGTTTATGTAGGCTCATCGTGAAAAATGATTCTATTGATGGAATGATTTCAATTTCAATAGGAGAACCATCTACTGATTCAGAATGGTACAGAGACATTGTATTCTACTTGAGATCCAGGAAGTTTCATGTCTCCATGAACCCTAAGGAATGAAGAACATTGAAGATGAAGGAAAATCAATATGTGTTGATTGCGGATATACTATTCAGGAGGACTTATGATGGTATACTAGTAAGATGCATTGATGAAAACCAAGACCAAGAACTAATGAGAGAATTCCATGAAGGAATATGTGGTGGGAACTTTTCACCTACTACAACCCCTCGCAAGATAATAGGAGATGGATTTTATTGGCCATCAATTTTTAGATAATCATATGCCACAATAAGGAAGTGTGTATCATGCCAACAATTTTTAGGAAAAATGAAGAGATCTGTGATGCCTTTACATCCCATAATTGTAGAACAACAATTCTCTCAATGAGGACTTGATGTCGTCAGAACGATTAATCTGAAGTCAAGCAAGGGACATATGTACATTCTCACTACTACATATTATTTTACGAAATGGCTAGAAACAGTGGCATTAAAGAGAGAGGACTCTGAAGAGTTAATTAAATTCCTCAAAGAAAATATTATGTCAAGATTTGGTGTCCCAAATAAATTTATTAATGATAATGGTTCGATTTTCATCGATTCAAAGTTTACAAAATTATCTGGAGAATATGGAATTATTATGGGGAAATAATCAAACTATTATCCATAAGGTAATGGTCTTGCAGAATCCATGAATAAGACACTCATACATATATTTAAGAAAACTATTGAAAAGAACCAAATGATTTGGAATTTGAAGCTGACTAACACATTGTGGGAAAGCATAATGACTGCAAAGGATAGCACTAGGATGTCCCCATATACATTGGTTTATGGCAAAGAAGCGAAAATTTGAATTAGCATCGAACTCAAGTCCTTGAATTTTGTGGTTAATACAAAAGATACAGAAGACAATTCACCTATCGAAAGGAGAATCAATCAATTATGGATGTTGGAAGAAGAACGAAGAAAAGCCTTGAATCAAACTTCTTAGAGACAGTAAAGTATCAAAATATATTTTGACCAGAGTGCAACTGTGAGGAATTTTTAGAAGTGAGAACCGGTGTTACCCTAGAACAAGGCCAAGGAGAAACCATCAATGCACACCAAATTCGAAGCTCTCCAGATTGCAACATACATTGTTAAAAAGATCATGAGTTTTAATTCCTATATGCTCCAAGACATGAAGGGTAAAATATTAATGTTTCCTATCAAGGAGAAACATTTGAAAGGTTTCTTTGCCTAAAACTTTCTCATTTTCCTTGTACATAAATTTATTTTTCAGTTTGTATATTTTTACTTTTGGCTCCATATCCCAATGGACAGAAGAACCTATTCCTAAAGATTTTGGATTCTGGATTCTTGACAACCCACAGGGGGTTATCATCCCATAGTTGGATCCAGTTGTTGAGATCAATCCCCACTTTCGAAATTTCCTTCCCATTTTCTATTTTCCAAACTTCTTTTATCCATTTCTTTTCCCTCTTCTATACTTACCCGAATTCCCCTTTTCTTTTCTCCCCTCTATTTTCCCCTTTCTGGTTACTATGCTTCATCGTTTCTCAAAATAACGGGTTCATGGGTTGGAGGACTTGTGAGTTCTTACTTCCATCCATACTCCCATATCATGAGCCTGATCAATTCTTATATTATCCTATACTTAATGCTTTTTTGCAGTCACAATTTCACGGGTTAAAGCTATATTTTCCAAGTTCTATGATATCCATTTTGTATCTAAAGATCCACGATATACATTATGACCGTCAAACTTGTCATAGGAACCAAGATCCTAATTATTTCATTTCTCTTGTATCCAAGTCTTACCAATCTCTCCCAACACTTAGCTTATTTCACATCATGCGCAGCCACAGGTTCCCGAGTTGGCAGGTGTTAAAAACCAAATATCAATATAGCATAGAAAATCCTCAGAAAAAGTACTCAACGCCTTGAAAAAGAGATAATTTCAGATAATAAGCCTCTTTGAGGGGGCAACCTTCTTTTACCCCACTTAAATGTTCAAGTACAAGA
>JASDQU010362725.1:0-11707 GCA_032191745.1 Picea mariana
TGTGCTTGTTATTATTTATGACATCGGGTTTTCAAGATTTAAAGCTGGCAGCACTTTGGCTCACAGAGCGAGAGATGAAGAAATTAAAAATTCAGAGCTGTTTGTATCCAGCCGACTCCCCCACTGTTTGTTTGATGCCCGCGGCTGCAAATCGCTGTAAAAGAAATCTGCTGCTGATGATGATGAATATGGGTCCGCTGTAACGCCGATCATTCATTCACTGTGCCGGTATATTTGACTGGCCGGTATAGGATTCACATCGAAAGCAGGAATTGATGATTCATCATCAATTGTTCACCAGAAAAAAGATTCATCGAAACGCACCCTTTTAGAAGACTTAGAAGACTTAGAAGAAATTGTTCATGTTGTTGGCCGTTAGAAGACTTACAGCTGCTGCCAAATCTTTAGGACGCGAATACTCAACCGGAGCCCAGAGTCGATGATTTGTAACCTGACCGACAATTTCAATTTCTGTGCGTGTCCCTTACTTACCACAAAAGCCAAAGATGGCAACTTTTGGCATAACTGCCATGATTGACGGGGCGCGGATCAGGGTCAGAGCGTTGATCCATCCAGCCAGCCAGCCAAAAGTTGTTCTTAAGTTTGAATGTTGCCAGCCAACCTTCCAATTATTATGATGATGGGAAGAACTCGAACCTTCCAATTATTTCAATGTATTGCTTACCTGGACAAGTATAGAAACCATGGCTGTCCACCACAATGGACTGTCACGTAATTTTTCCCAGACCAATAAAGTGCATGGTGTAAATTACAATTATAATACATAGTCAACAAAGTCCAATAGGATCTTAGGGACTAAGTCTCATCAATTCCTCCCTGCTGAGAGGAAATCGTCCCCAGTTTCTATGTATAGTATATACTACCCTCATTCCAGCAAATGACACCTGGAGGAGCTATGTGTTGGCTGAATTGTCTGAGCAGGCTACTGACAAGCGAACCATTCCTCATATGTGAGCTTGCATAATCACTGCTGTTTGGCTACGAGAAGAAATGTCCTCCATGCTAAAGAACCATGTGTAGCATAGGTTGCTATAGTTCATGTGCCGAAGTTATAACCTGCAGATCGTTACGACAAGAAGAACCATGAACAGGAGGGCCTTGAGAAGGATAAGATGCCACCTGTTTCAGACCTGGAGTGAGGGCAGTATTGACTGAAGCAGGATAAAGATTTGGTGCTTAGGGGGGCACCTCCCTACTGAAGTCTGAAACTAGTCGTGGAGGCAGCTACAGATGGGAAGCCAGTGGGGGAGGCTGCTGAAGTTAGGGAGATATGAGCAACAAAGTAAAACAGAGAGTTCTGAATTTGAGTAGGTTGACTTGCTCAACAACTTGTCCTCTGGCTTGAGGGATAAAATAGGTCTGCCAATACATTTTACAATCCTTACAAAGTATGTAGGTGTTAGAAAACCCATCATATTGTGCCCTTCTGTCAAACTAGTAGGGTTTGCCAAGAAGAATGTCACAACAATCCAGGGATGTAACATTATAGTCCACTACATCAATTAAATGTACAATGGCAAAAATGACAGAACACTTACGTGTGATAGGTGTGGAGGAACCCACTTCCTTGACCTATCC
Source organism: Picea mariana (assembly GCA_032191745.1). Taxonomy (NCBI): domain Eukaryota; kingdom Viridiplantae; phylum Streptophyta; class Pinopsida; order Pinales; family Pinaceae; genus Picea; species Picea mariana. The sequence continues at coordinate 1,600 of JASDQU010362725.1, forward strand.
AAGATGATATGGTTGTGAATGCAGTGTGGTAGGGAGTTGGAGTGATTTGACCAACTACTGCAAAACAGGTTCCTTTGGTTGTCATTGTCCATGATCAATTGTCTAATTTTTTGTTTGATTTAGAGAGGGTGACTGAAGAGAGCTTCCTGCTCAAGACCAATATAGTGTCAATCCATAAGGACCAGTAAAGGGTTAGACAAATTGAGATTGAGGGAACCGGGTTCCTCAGGGTCTAGTTCTTCAAGTACCTGTTGAGTTCAGCAAGGAGAGCTTTGGCCTGTTATCCCTGCAAGGCATGACCTTTGTCATCAGAATGACCATACTGCCAATGATAGGAGTAGTATTTCCACTTCCAGTTCCCATGGCCAGTGGGGTCAATTGTCTCTGGATTGGAACCAATGGTGATTGAGAAACCAAGGGAATGAGGCTCTTTTGTCGGAAGGTGCTGAAAGAACTGCTTAGCAGGTTGACTAACCTTAGGCAACTTAGCTTCGATCATGGAAGCAAAATGAAAGGCATGATCCAATGAAGAAATGGGGAAAAGTTTTAACTTGTTCCTGATGTGAGGAAGGAGACTAGAGATAAACTTAATGTGTAGGGTATCTTCAAGATCCCTTATCTCTATTTTGATGGCGAGCCTGTAGAAATCTTCAATGAAATGTTGGACTATCTGTCCAAGAATTTGTTGTTGTTGCAACCATTGTTCCAGCCACGCATCCATATACCCAAAGGGATAGAACCACTTACAGATGTGTTATCACGCAAATCTGCACCGGCAGACCTGCCTAATAATTACAGACAACCAACCCTATCACCGTTGGAAGCCTCTTTGTTCTGATTGATGCTTTTCCAATCTGAGGGACGTGCCCTAGGGGCTGTATGCTGTTATCAAACTAAGGTTTCTGCGTAAAATTCCAATAGATTAGCACACAATAAAAGCTTGCTCTTGAGATGCCAATAAGCAGTCAAAGGCGAGTTAAACTTGAAAAAAAATAAGACTGGTTGAGATCAGATACTAAAGATAGCTGTAACAATAAATTTAATGCACATGAATGAAGTGAACGTACGCCTTAGGTGAAGAAGATTCAAAATAAGTGCACTGTAAACTACAGTCTAACATGCAAAGGAGGTCAAATCAGCCTTAAGCTCATCTCACATGCTATTATTGGATGAGGGTCGAATTTAGCAACTCAAACTAGGGTTTTGGAAAGTCAAACTAAGCAAGAATGACAACTAAATACACAAATTCGAATTAGGGTTTTGACAGGAGTCAAACTTAGACTTCTCATGCACAATGGACATCCCCCATCAAGTCACCACATGTCACACTATGAGACAATCCACTTGCACAACATTGTTCTTGACTCATCACTCTTTTATCCACCAGAACCAAAATCCACCCCACCATTACATGCTTGGAACCAAACATCCCCGAATCTGCCATACATAGAAACTGCTAGTTATAGACATGCCAAAAAAGCAATCTTCCTCCAAAACACAAAAAAGCAAAAGGCAGGAAACACTGATCATGAAGGGAGATAACATTAGTCTATCTTTTGGAAAAGAAAAATGCAATAGATGGCCAAGACTAATCATCTCACATGCAGGTAAAAGCAATCTCATCTAACTCGCTTAGAAACGCCATGCGAGCCCTGAAAAGCACACTGTTTAAAATAGCAGGTGTCATGAAATTGCTTGCATGCCACCCAAAAAAAGGCTCATCAGTGTCGTGAGCTCATGAGGACCAATAATATGTAAATATCTATGTCATGCAAACCCCATATCTCCGGCTCCAAAAAAAGCAAACTGTTAAAAATAGCAATTTCCTCGAAGTCAGGTGAAACGTGAAACTAACACCGGAATAGGCTTTGATCAATGTCGATGTCTGGATGCACCTGCAATGGAACTAGCATGATGGAATCTCACTGGATCTTAACCCTCCAGTAGCACAAGCACAATTGGGGGTTAACAAGACAATGGCTTTGAACCATCCCAACTGTCAATCAAAGGTTGGTTGGGCATTGTGAGGGGCAAGTTATGGATCTGCTACAGTCGGAGGGCCTAGTTCTCCATGCATACTTCAGTGACCATAGTTTTGTTAGCCTCTATCCAATTTGAGTGTCTTAAAATAGGCATCAAGATTGCATAGCCAAAGGGAAAACTTGTTTCCATTCAGACACCCATCAAACTTGAGCATAGACAACTTAATGTCGAACTTGAAAGTTTAGTGAAAAATGGGAATTCCAAGAGAGCTATTGGGTAGTGGTTGCGGTGGTTATGGTCCTTGGAGGTGTTATCACTCAAAATTGACAAGCAATTGCTTGATTGGGAAGATTCCAAATGGACATACCAGGGATTGTGCCACTGTCACCACACACAAACCCTTTCTGGATTTAAGGCTAGTGTGTGAGAGCCTTAGGGGGGAATCCTTAGGTAAGTCTTTGTGTACCTGTGAAATCTGTGATACAAATTACCTGTAGGACAGCCTCGATGTACAAATTTCAAGCTTAGAATTGTGGCCCTGCAATTGAAGATTGCAGATCTGCATGAAAATTATTAAGATTCTGCAAATCAACTTCTAGATCTGTGGATTATTAGCCAAAATCTGCAAATTAAAAATGTTCAAACTTGCTGAAACTCAAATTCAGAATTCAGATCTGCACACACAGATTGCAGATCTGCTCGATTATCAGTCCCAAGTCTACAATTAAAACCCTTACTTCTGCTGTAAATCAACTTAAAATTTCAGATCTGCAACTGTAGGTTACAGCTCTGCTCAAAAGTCACCCAAAATCTATAATTAAAATCTTAAAAGTGCTGGAAATTAATCAATGTGACCAGTGCCTAATCCTGATGGAATATGGGGTCAAGGGGGAGAAAACCTCTTCAAGCGGGCATTATTACCCGGGTCAAAGGGCCAAGAGACAAGATGATATTGAATTGCAGCAATGGTAACAAATTCAGCATAACCCAAAATACTGATCTTATTTAAAATAGTACCAAGAAGAGCACGGGAATAGTAACATCACGCCAATCTTTGTCCGATTACACTGCAAAGAGGCCAAACATAGCCATGTCTACAATGCAACAAAGCAGATAGCACAATCTGCCGCTATGCTGCTGCTGCTCCAAATCAACCTATGAGAGCGATAGAATGGAAAGGAGAAATCAATCAAGACTCCAACCCCCCCAAAAAAATAAAGACAACAGTCTCCATCCCTTTTAAAGCTTAAGAGAAGGGTCCATATATAGAATAAAAATATAATGTTCTCCCCAAAAGAAGGCTTCTAAAACAGAAATTCAATAAAATAAATAATCCCCTCAAACACAGCAAGTGTGGAAGGGCTAAAACCCTCATGAAACCCGAGTGCCCCCTTTCTAGCAGTGTGAACACCAAGAAAAGTCAAAAGAAGTGGAGCGCTCCCCTCGGAATGTGTGCAAAACCCCAAAGGGGTCTCAATAAGCCAAGCACTCTCCTTCAAAGTGTGGAATATGCCTCGAATGTTGTGTCATTACGATGATCAAACCCAAAAGGCCTCCTAGAACCTAGCGCTCTCCTAAAAAGGTGGATAAGAAACCTCCAAAGGTGAGATATGCACAACAAAGCCTCCTAGAGCTCAGCACTCTCCTCCAAAGCTGGAAAAACAACCTCAACCAACCCATCATGCCATGTGAACTCCTCAAATATTGGAAAGTGCCCTAAGGTAGTTAAAAGGAGTGGACCACACCCTTTGTAGAGAGGACAAGTGAGGGCCAAGGTGGAAACACTAAGAAAACGTGCCTATCATCCAAAAGGCTCTAGAAACATCTTGATATAGCCTATGTACCCTACTCTGATTTGAATCCATGTGGAAAGCTCTCAACCAAATTGGAAACCAAAGTGTGAAATCACGCACTTCTCAACATAACCCTAATTTGGCATGGGCCAATTTCAGTGTTAACAGTGGCTACATCTTGGGGAAAGGATAGCACTGTGAGATGATGTGAATCCCATAATATTTGGAAGCTCAAGGATCTACTGAATGAGAACGAGCTACACTCTAGAATCTGAAAGCAAACTACCATATGTACAAATCTTCACAATGGGGTAACGAGTCATAGTTGACCATGGGAGAAAGAATCTGGTTAGATATCACTTATGTAAACACCTGCCAATTGTCGGATCGAGATAAAGAGATTATGTGATGCAAAGCTTGCAAATCAAAATGCACAGTGGAACCACAGTCACAAGCAAACTATAATTACAATAATACAACAGAAATACACAACAATCCACATTCTGTTATCTCTTATTAAATTGCACAAAGAGTTTAAAGACATCTAGAAGTTAGAACCCATTACATAACATAGCAGGGTTTAAACCTACATTTTACAGTCTCTTCTACACCCACAAATATGGCCAACAGCCTCTAACATAAGCTATAACATTCAAAGGCCAAAAGCCCCAATTACGTGAAACTCCCAAAAACTAGGTGGTCATTAGTGTTTGGTTCCAAGTCTTTTGATTTATTGGGGTAATCCAAGCATTTTATTGATTAATCCCACTTCCACATAGCTAACAATCACCTCTACAAGTGCCAGATGCAACCCAAGCTTTGCGGTTTGAATAGTCAAAGCTAAACTAGAAAAGCAAACAGGTGGAATGTAATATGAGATTTCCAGAACACTTGATTCGGAGCTTGGGTGTGACCCATAAACTCAATAATTTCAAATGAAAATTTGTGTGTAGGTTGAGGAATATGTCCTCTACAACATATCAAAAATTCAAAGTCAAACTCAAAGAGTTGAGGTTGTGACTGGGCTAAAAACCAAACGTGTCATTGCGAATGAAAAGCAACCTGAATTTTCTAGCGCGCTTGATCCAGGGCATGGGCATGACCCTTAAACTCAAAATCTTTTGATAAATATTTGTGGGTAGGTAGAGGAATATGTCTTGTACATCATATCCAAATTTGAGAGACGGACTCAAAGATTTAATGCACATTAAACTCACCAACTAGACCCCTATCACTATTGAAATTTGAAAATGTGAAACAAAACAAGGAAATTTCATCAAAATAGAAACTAAAAAGAAATTTATTTTTGGTTGTGCAAGATTGCCATGAACCCAAGGATGCTCTTGCATCAGATTCCCTTGATAGAAGTGAGCATCTTGCTCACATGGTTGTCAAAAGATCAACAACTACGTCGTTCAATCATTTTCTTCTTCTTCTTGTGTCTTATGCTCCAAACTTTGAACCATTCTTTGCTCCATCTTTTCCAATTGGAATTGTTCCTCTTCCTCTTTCTACTCATTGTTGCAACTCCTTGCATTAGGGAATATCTCATCCCTAAGTTCAACTTTGTAAACTTCTCCCTGCTTGTCTTCAACACCATCTCCGCAACTTGCTACAACTCTAACTCAATGGGCATTACTCCTTCCTACACTATCATCAATGTCTGCTCTAAGGTTGCAAATCACTCTCTTTCATTGCAATCTCTTTGCTACTATCACTACTACCAGAATCACCTCCATGTGAGTCACTTTGCACGTCCACTTGTTGGTTTTCTTCTTTACCTTCACTTATCTCTGGTATTAACACCTCCTTTTGCAATTGTTGCATCTTCATGAAACATTATCCCTATGTGTCCCCTTTGTCTTCTCATCTTCAGGCTTACTATGCTTCTTCTCTTCACTCTTGCTGTCACTCTCCATCTCAACAACTTCTTCATTCTATTTCTCATTTATTGCACAGTCTCTTTACCCACAACCAAATCAACACAAAATATATTATGGGACACAAGAACTCTCATTTGCACCTCCTCTAATGGCATTTCTTCCATGACACCACTCTTCTGCAACTTTTCTGTTGCAACTTCTTCATCAATCTCCTTTGGCATGCTCTCAACCACACGCACTCCCCATACACACACACTTCATTCTCCACACCAACTTGGAGAGATTCTTCTCTTGACACTTGCTCTGCCTGCCATACTCACTTTCTTGTTCTTCACACATCTTCTCTTCTCCAAACATCTTCTCTTCTCCAAACATCTTCTCTTCACTCATCACCCTTCTTTCTCCCTAATGCCTTTTTATCAGTTTCTCCTCAACCTTCAAGGCTAACTAATAAGCCTCCTCCATGTTACACATCCTCTTCATACATACTTTCCTTTGAATAGACAGTCTAAGACCATTCACAAACCCATTGGTCTTTTCTTTACTTTCCCTCATAAGACCAACTCTCATGGCTACTCTCCAAAATTCTTCAGCATATTCTTTTACAGACATTTTTTTTGTTTAATCTTTTCTAATCTTCTATTCAAATTTAAAACATAATCGAAAGTTAGGAACTTACTTCTCATTTCACCAACTGTCTTGTCCCACTTCTAATATCTTGTCCTTTCCTCTTCTTCATCTGTCCAACTGTAGATACTCCCACCATGTAGATGCCTATTCCTTCAGCTTCTCGCACACAACTTGGGGTCTTCAACTCCCTTGCACTCAAAGTGTTGTTGCATCTCTTCAATCCAATCCATCAACTCATCAGATTCAAACTTCCATAATACATAGGCATATCCTTTTGTTGGTTTCCTCTCATCATCCTCTCTTCTTCTAGCCTTAAAAACACATGTTCCCATTCTATAATGTCCCCCGCCTCTTGATGAAGAGGTCTGAAAAGACTTAGTGGTCTAGACATCCCCACTAGACCATAGTCTCACACAGTATGGGGAAAAGTCAACCAAACTAATGTTATAATTTGAAGTTGACTTAGGAGAAAGGAAAAAAGGGCAAAAAGTAACTCAATGAAGAATTAGAACGTTGGAGGTTGAGTTAGGAGTTAAACCTAGGGTTAAACTAACTCAACAAGAAAATAGAATGGAGATATAAAAGAAAGGGTAGGGCACACCTTTCATTCCATCTTGAATATTTGGTATTTGCTTGTTGAGCTCTTGAGCACACAGTTTTGAGGGTTTTGGGATTACAAACCCTAGAGAGCAACTCAATGGTGAAAGATTCCACTCACTTGTTCCAAGCTTGGTCTCAGGGATGAAATACTCCACCCACACCATTCTACACTCATCACAGGTTCCTTCATCGACTCAGGAGAGCAACAGGGCCGTACTATTCAAGGATTTCCAGCAGGGGCACACCATTGCTTGAGGAGAAGTTCGATCCAAGCTTATTGACAGAGCCTTGAGAGATTCTAGCATTTGGGTTTTGCTTGTAGGACCTTGCTAATCAGTTTGGAGGTATTCTTGTAGAGTTACTATGGTCTGATTGTTATCTACAGGCTGGGACGGCTTTAAGGGAAGTAGGACGTCTTGGTGATTCAGAGATTCTCAGATCTAGAGAGTTCTACCTCAAATCTGATCTTGAAACTTCTCCTAGGGGTTTGTGGTTGCTCGATCTATCATCCTAGAGAGTTTCAAAAGTTTTGGAGGCTTCCTTCAACCAGGCCGAATTATTGGGCACTTCAGGGCTCCAGGAGGGCATAGATCTGATTAGGGTTTCAGTAGATTGAAGGAGAGAGATTTGGTATTTGAGCTTCATATCTCCGGGAGGGGTTTCCCTTGTCTCGATCTATCTTTTGGGAGAGTTTTGCATTGATTGGAGTTCTCCTTCAGCTGGGCAGAAACCTTGGTCTTCTTACCCATCCAACAGAGCGTGCCAGCAACCTAGGGGGGTTGAACATACCCTTGCTCTTGTATTTGGGGTCTTCATCTTATATTCAGCCTTTGGAGGCTTATTTTGTATTATCGGAGCATTTTGTAGCAGCTCATATCTTCTATCTTGGAGCCATCTGATGTCATTCCAGATCTGCTCATATATTGTATCAGGTTCTTGCTATTTCATAATAAAAAGGTCAGATCTATGCTTTGTGGTTCCATATCTTGTGTATTGTTGGGATCTTGTATTGTATTGCATCTATCTTGATAAACTGTGCTGGATAACTAAATATAACCCTAAGGCCCAAATATCAGTGGCCAACCTGCAAACATAAACAGTGAAACAGTTAGATCAGCGGTTAGCTAGTGTCCCCAAGCGAAAAAAATTGGCTTGGGAACACTACAATGGTATCAGAGCTCTGATCCTCCCATCCTGTGAGGATTAGCGCATGCAGAAGTTCAGTGGTATTTATATGGGCCGAAGGAAGAAACAAGCAAGTGAAATAGAGGCCGAGATGGAGGGTTCAGGTGATGACGTTGAGCCCCGGGACTTGGCTTTCTTAGCACACGAGTTCCATAAATCCATAAACCAGACAAAAAGTAAATTGGTCGTCCACTTACAAGAGAACTACGAGGCAAACCGTAAGGGACAAACCGAAATCACTGAGACCTTGAGGAAGGTAGATGAGAACCAGACAAGGATCGTCGAGTTGTTGATGCAGATGACTCACAAGGGGAAAGGTCCAGAAATGTATGACAAAAGGGAAATAGGTTGATCTCACGGAGGAAACAGGTATAATCCAGAACATATTCCCTATCATCAATCTGAGGGAAGCAATGGAGGGAGCGCACCACATGGACAGATAGGTAGCAGGGCTACTCCTAGACCATACTTGCCCATGTTCACAGATGAACATGCACAGCATGAGCCTGTGGATGGCTTTGTTGAGCAGATGGCACACTGTACCAGGGAGTACAACGATTTGAGTATAACAATTCAAAGGCAGATGTCCCTAGATCAATACTGTCAACTCAAATTCAGAAACAAACCTAGGCCGAACCACAGGAGCAACTATGAGTTTGAGCACAGAGCGGGGAAGATGGAGATTCCCTACTTTGATGGTACGGCCAAGATGACAGCACAGGCATGGGTACAAAAGCTGGACACTTATCTGCAGCGTAACCCCATGAGGGAGATGGAAGCCATTAAGTTTGCCACCATGTACTTGGATTGCAAAGCTCATGATTGGTGGTATCATGGATTGAGCACACTAGGCCACAATCAGATAGTGGCATACACTGAGTTCACTCAGAGACTCATTGGCAGGTTTGACCAGGGGGATACTGTGTTACATTTCCATGAGCTCACACAGCTCAGACAGACAAGAGCACCAGAGGTGTACATTGAGGAATTCCAGAGGCTAGCAATCATGGTGCAGGATGTGTCACAGACCAGACTCATGATGCTCTTCACTGAGGGGTTGATGGAACCCTTGAAGGGTTGGGTAAAGGCTTTTAAGCCTACCAACCTACAGGATGCTATCTGGAGGACGAGAGACCTAGGACTAGCTGCAAAGCCAAAATTTGTGCCTAGACCACCTTTTAACACAAGAGGAAGAGATCAGAGACCTCCAATGAACCCAGGAGGACATGACCCAAGGGGGTTTGACAGGGGAAGAGGCAGGTTGGATGAGAATACCAGAAGGGAATTGAGGAGGAAGCAACTATGCTACACTTGCAAAGAGCCATGGAACCCATCACACAAATGCATGGGTCGTGGCCAAGTTCACTACATAGAGGTGACTTCTGACAATGAGGAGGAGGAGGATTTCGGCCACATACAGAACATGGAGGCAGACACCACAGAGACTGCAGATGAGGAGGCCACAGGTCATGACAGTACGGTTGAGGAGAGAGCCACCTTGGCATCCATCAGTGGGGTGCCCAAGTACTGATTGATGGGATGAGAGGAGTCTTGCAGGGGAAAAAGGTGTTAGTATTGATTGATGGGGGAGCTTCTCACAACTTCATTGACTCAGCATTGCTACAGAGGAGGCATATACCCACGATTGAATTTGAAGGGTTTGTTATCGCACGGTTTATAGGAAAGGTTGAAAAGCTTGAGTCAAGGATAAGACCGGCGTAACAGGAGCTTCCCCACCCAATGTCACCTCAATGGGGAGCTCTTTCTATTTAGGAGGGCAAGTCCAAGGGAGACGTCCCTAATGTCAATCTGGATAAGGGAAGGCTAAAAGATAAAGTCAAAGGAGAAACCCTTCCACGGATTGACGCCCAAGATAGTCACAAGGTAAGATCACTGCTGAAGCACCTGTTTGCGAGACAAAACAAAGACAACTAGAATGTATGCTTGCAGTGGGTTAGTACTTCATAAAACCAATGACTATCTCTAATACATGAGCAATTATTAAATGCTATTATTGACGAAGTCAATGATGGC
>JASDQU010362733.1:0-11706 GCA_032191745.1 Picea mariana
ATCATTCTTTCTCCAGCACAGATCTTGCCTTTGCTCTGGTCAGAGGTTCCAAGAATCTCGCCTGCCATGGCTCACCTCCTCGCCATTGTTCTGAGCACTTTGCTAGCGCTGGGTATTGCTATATCTGCTGCCAGATCGTTTTGTAGAAACAAAGTATATTGATATGGTCACTGACAAGATCCAGGACCTGGAGTCCAGTATCTTTAAAATATTGGGAACCAATCCCAAGTCTGTACAGTTTGCGGAGTTCACTCTTAGGTATGGTAAGAGGTACGATTCGATCTGCCAGCTTGTGCACAGATTCAATGCTTTTGTGAAGGACGTGGAGTTGATCGAGTCAAAAAAAAAAATTGCATAAACCTTCCTTATACTGTGGTAATAAATGGTAATTTCCTATTTTGCAGTGCGGAATAAAAATGATTTGCTTGTAATTCCAGTTCTGTACGGATTTTGGTATTTTTCTTTCGGTTTATATCATTTGTATTTATAAATTTATTCATCGGTGTATATGCANTATATATATATATATATATATGTATGTATATACATTGTCTTCTCGAATTGCCCACGGCCTTCAACACATAATCGTGAAATTCCTTGACTCAGTTTCGGGTTTCAGGGTTTCCTCATGCCCGATGTCGAGAGTTCCTTGTCCTCACGGGCTCCTGATCTCCAATATGCCGATGCGCTACCTTCTAGCTTTAGCCCCTCCCCTGGCTATGATTTGGTCCATGCGATCCTCTCCTATGTGACCGCAGTCATATTCCCTGTTGGGATTCGGGGTTTCACGACCCTCGATGTCACGAACCTCCGTCCTCACAATCTCCCGATCACCAATCTACCGACACGGTACTTTGTGCATTAGCCCTCCTGGCTAAGCTCTTGGCCCATATGACCATTATCCCACAAGGCCACAACTTTGTCCCCTATCGGGGTTTCGGACATCGTAATGCCGAAATGTATAAACCCCGTGTCTACGGGATTCCTGATATCCCGATACCCGATACGCCTCTTCCTTGCACATTATCCCTTTCCGGCTATACCGAGGTCCATGTGATCTGCTCTGGTATGACCGCTTCCTTATGGCTTCCTATCGGGTTTTCTGTCCTTCTCGAGCAAGAATTTCGTCATTTCTAACATTCGTGATGCCTTTTATCATTTACTTTTGGACGACGAATGGTTAAAAATTTACAAAAATATAAATTTTCCAGCGCCCCTTTAAAAATTTACTTAAAGCGGGTTATAACTTTAAATTTGTGAGTTTTTCCTTTAAATGTTAAAGAAATCGGGATTCGGGGTTTCCTGTAACAGATGATCGATGCAAACTAAATTACGAAACCCCGATCTCCGATTCACGATGCGATTAAGTCTTAATTAAAACATCAATTAATGAATTCTTTTTAACGAAGGTGTAAGAGTTAAGTTAATTACGTCTTGGTTTCGGGATTCGCGGTTCTATTAGAGCGCGTCTCTCGTCATCGTATTTCCCGAAACCCCAATAGTTTTAAACTAATTATCCATGTGACCTCCTCCCATATGACCTCAGTCATACTCCTCATCGAGATTCAGGGTTTCCTATGCTGAAACGTGCATGTCCTCTGGACTTGCGAAACTCCGAATTTCGATACGTGGTAACTTCGGCTGGCCCTCCGAGCTAGGCTCTCGACCCACGTGACCGTTGCCCTGTGACCACAATGTTCCCTCCTTTCGGGGTTTTGGACTTCGCAGTTTCGTAGTGCATGGACACTTTGTCCACGGGATTCGTGATATCCCGATCCGCGATGCAATCTGCCACTTGTCCACTGTTGACCCTTCCGTGGCCCACGCTGTCCCTTGGCCCATCAGGAAATCACGTTTCACGATTTCGCAACCCTCGTTGCTATGTTCTCGGGACTCCCGATATCCCGATCCACGATGACAGCTGGATTCCACCACGGATCTTTCCACTTTTCGGAAAATCAAGCCTCGCGTTTCCGAACTGCAAGGACTACTCGTCCACGAGATCCGTGATTTACCGACTCCCGATTGCCCGATGGACGATCTCCTGTCGGGACCTTTCCCGGTGGCTCCGATCGCTGCCACGCGTCCCCGAGAATGGATGGTCTAGATCAGTCCTTGGAACTCGCCATTTCCCAAAACCACAAACGCTTACCTACGCGACCCCCGATGTCCAGATCTCTGATATGTCGAATTATCATGCGACACTTGTCAGGATGTTGGATGTATAATGTGAAATTTCCCACTCTAATGCATTCGTATCCGGCGTAATAGACAACTCTCTTTTTGGGATAATGATTAGTTGCATGAGCATTATGTGGTGTTAAAATTGCTTTTTGGCAAGGTTAAAATTTGTATTGATCTATTGTTCATGAGATTTTACATTATTAAAATTTACCGAGGCTAATGCAGGCAAGTAGTTTACACACTTCCTGCGCAATACAAGTCTTAGAAATCTCTTTTTTTTTTTCCTGCTGCGCATTGGCAGTTCCTCATTTAGGTAAGTTCGAGATGAAGTAGGCCTTTTCAAGGTCTTGCAAATGTCCTTTTTCATTTTATATAGTATAATTTGTGTAGTTATTAAATTTTGCCAACTTGAAGCCTTAGATAGAAGCTTCCCTCGACATTTTCATAGACTTCAGGTGTCTATTCTACCCAGACTTCATTGACAAGTATTGCTCAAATAAAATTAATTATCACCTCTCTTTTTCGTGCTTAATAGCTTTATTAGGCTGCTTTAATGGTAGTCATTTTATGGGAAGTGATCCTTCCAACTATCTGGTTCGATGCCACTATTTTTAAAGGGCGTTCCTGAATATATAGGCTAATACTGTATTAGCCATATATGATCTAGTTAAAGGGTATTACTTAAAGCGGTTGTTTGTGATATATATATGACATCATTTGCTTGGATAATGTAGGGGTGCTACCTTGAGTATATTTTTTGACACTGTATCAGCCATATTGGATCAAGATGAATGTTGCTTGACACAATCTAATTAAGACACAAATTGACGTGTTTTGTTTGCAGGTTAAGCATGGCTGGAGTTAGCGCTTGGGGTTTTTGGCCCTTAGGCCCAGATTTCAAACGAAGACGCTTTGATACCAAATGTAATAGCCAAATAATTTTAAACATCAATTTATTTCTCAAGCAATTTATTTCATAAACTGAGACAACAACTTCATAACATAATAATAATCTTCATAATAGCAACTTCAGTAACTTAAATTTATCAATGAATAGTGATTTCATGGCAGAATGAATCAAATACATAATTTAACAATTTACCTGGTTCTGATGCTAATTTTTGTCGCCTTGTTGTATTGTTGTTGCCTTCCTGCTACCTGATGCACATACCAACATTGCCCAAACCTACTATCCTCCCTGCCAACTAGGAAAACTACCTAGCTCCAGGATATCATATGGATTACCTGGCCCCCGTGCCCAAAACCTCCAGCAACCCGGTGCCTCAACTGATAAAAAATGCCTCTCCAAACTCCCTGCTCCCTGCCAATCCAACAGTCCTCCCAAAAATCCATCCTCCTCTTCCTCTGTCGAATTCCCCTCACCTCAACATCCTTCCCTCCCTTCACCGACTCCTCCATTTACCTCCTCACCTACCCCCCGTTAATGCCCCTTATCCCTTCCTTTAATATTTTATCCTCTCGGGACTAACAGGTTATCCCTTGTTGGGTACGTAACCTTTTTATAATATCTTATTAATCTATTAAATCTATTAGTCATGTTATTAAATGTAATAGGTAGTTAATTAATTAATTAATTAATTAATCACAATTATAACCTTTAATTAATTAATAACTTACTTAATTAATATCATTAGATCAATCTTTGTTTAATTAATACCTTGTTAAGACAATTAATCCCCTAATTAATTTTTACTTTATAATTCTTAAACATTTATTCAACTAGGGTCGTTACAGTTCTCCCTTGCACCACCCTGCTACCTTGGTTTCTCTGGCTGCAACCAGATGGAAACTACAACTCCCTGTGTTCAAGCACCCACTTGAACCTCTGAGGACAACAATCCTCCCTAGCACCTCCCTATCACCCTGAAATATAAAGTTTTCTATATATAAATTTATCACAGTGATACAATATTTATCAATGGCTTACTGGTCTCATCACTATTCTGCTACACTACTCTGCTCTACCTGCATCAGTGTCTTCCTACACCCCTTCCTTACGCTTTATGTTCTTCTACCTTTCATGCTCTGTGCGCCATGTCCCTTCTATGCACCATTCCTCTTCTGTGCATTTCAGCTGTTGCACTCTGCCTCCTTCTACACACCAGAATCACTCTCAACAGCCCCCAATCTCTTCTCTGTTATGCATTTTTATTCTCTTTGTGCATCTTCTACATCCTCTATTCACAATGCTTCTGCATGCTCTCCCCATGTCGAGTGCTCTTCCTGATCATCATTGCAACTCTTCAGCTTCTCTGGTGGTTAAACCCATGCGTCCATCATCACTGGGTATCATGCTGAGATTCCTTAGCCTCTCCAGCAGTCGATACTCTTCGTCTTCTCTGTCACAGTCGAGCTCATTCCCTCTGTTGCAGTTCTAGGCTCCAACAATCTTAGATCTATCAATAGCCTCTATGAACAGTGTTCATTCCACTAGAAGATCCCTTGAGACTCTTCATCTTCTCTGGCGATCACCCTGAAGTCTCTTCAAGTCATCTGGCAGAAACCATCAGTCCTTTCTAGAAGTTACACTATGAACCTATTGAGCCTTGTGCCTTTGGCACCTTTCACCTTTCCTTTCACATGTGGCCTCAGGCGGTGACCACACGCTTGTTCAGAAGGTGCTTTTGTGACTCGCGTTTTGTGGATCTGACAATGAGACATCTCGACTCTCCAAGTTGTGATCTACGAAATGGAGCTTGGTTACACTAGCTCCTTCCTCCATCTTCCACAGATGTGACCACTGGTTGTGACCACAACCTTATTTGAAACTGCATTTCACAATTTAACGTTTCACGAATTTGCTGCGAGTCACTCTGACTCTTCCAACTCCCGATCACGAAATGGAGCCTTGCAACTTGCAAGCTCCTTCCTTCGCATGCCCACAGTTGTGACCAAGAGTTTATCCATAAAGTGCTTTCTCGATTTCGCATTTTGGCATTCTTACATTTCGACATTCCTATGGAGAAGTATCTCAACACTCCAAGTCACAAACCCCAAAATGATCGGAAGGTATTTCGATGTTTCACATTTCGGCGTTTCGGCATTTCTGTGATTAAGTGTTTCGACACCTCCAATCTCCCGGTATCCAAAACTCCGAAATGGAGTCAGATCAACGGTCCACGATCTCCCTTTGATCGACGACTCAGATTAAGTCATGGTTTCATATTTCATGATTTTGACATTCTTGTCGTGAGTGTTCTTGACACCTCCAACTCCCGGTATCCGAAACTCCGAAATGGAGTCAGATCAACGTATTTCGACATTTCGCATTTCGCCGTTTCGGCATTCGTGTCGTGAGTGTCCTTGACACCTCCAAATCCCGGTATCCGAAACTCCGAAATGGAGTTAGATCAACGTATTTTGGCGTTTCACATTTTTCTGTTTCAGCATTCTTGTCGTGAGTGTCCTTGACACCTCCAACTCCCGGTATCCGAAACCCCGAAATGTCATGGTTTCGCATTTCGGAATTACATCATTCTTGTCGTGAGTTGCTTCCTTGACTCCTGAAGTTTTCACTTTTGATCTTTCCATGCAATCATCATTGTGTCGCTGGTCTTGATCTTTTCCATAAATGACAAACACGCATACTCTGCCTCTGTCTGAAGAACATGCCAACATTGATCTAGTACTAAATCAGGCTGTCATCCCATAATGCATTACTAGTATCTCTGGATCATCACAGAGTGTGGTCATATCATAGATTGAATCTCCAGTTCTAGAAGGAATACCAGAGACACATGTTGGGGATAATTTCATTGTCCATCAAAATCTAATCGTTGAGCCCACCTTCTCATCAAGTCGGGACACAAAACCAAAACAAATTAAGTTTAGCTTTTTTGGAAATATGGAAAATGTAGAAGAAGAGGGAGAGGAAACCCTTGGATTCCCCATCCTTAACTTGGCACCAATTGTAAATATGAATAACATTCCTCTATCGACCTTGCCAAATTTCCAAGGTATGGTTACTAAGGACCCAAATGCCTTTCTGTTTGAATTTGACATTTTGTGTCGAAGTTATAATTATGTGGATGATGCTCAAAAGTTAAATTTATTTCTTGCAACATTAAAGGATTCTACTTTGAGATGGTTTATGGGACTTGGGGAATATACTATTAGGTCTTGGGAAGACACAGAAACCACTTTTCTTTAAAAATACCAAGATTATTGCAGAACTGAAGACTCATGAAATGATATTTTTAAGATGCAACAACAGGAAGATGAAAGTCTTGAAGAATATGTTGAGATATTCATGTACAACCTTAGGACTAAACATAGTACACTGAATGATGATACAATCATAACTATTTTTATGAAAGGAATACACGAAGAATATATACAAGTTCTTAATCTTATGGGTTATGCAGACATTTCTCACTTACCATTTGCAAAAATTTGTGACTTATGCAAGAGATATTCACAGAGTAGAGCTAAATCTGGTAAGGGAACAAAGGAAACTTTTACAAGGGTAACTAAATATGTTGTAGGAGGAGTAAAAAGGATTGAATTAGGTATTTTTTTAGAAAAAATTAAAATAGATATCGTTGACACATTAGCTCGCAGTTGGATACATCAAAAATTAAAAAGAATCAGGAAGAAGAGAATGCAACCTTGACTATCTTTTGTTCTTAATGTAGGAGGAGGCATTCTTTAAAAGAGTGTCCATTAAATAATGTACAAATTTGTGCTATTTGTGCAGATAACCATGACTTCCATGACTTCAAGCTATTTATAAATGAAGTAATGAGACAATTGAGCCATCTTTTCATGTTACACAAAAGAGGCCTTGGAAACCATGAGCACAAGGTATGTCACATGATCCCTCATCACAATTTTATACATCTTATAATTCTTATCCTCAACAATGGAATGCTCAGATGCCTTGGTAGACATGGCCCCAACAACATACTCAAAATCAGCCTTGGCAACAAGGATGACGAGGGAATGCTTATGGGAATTCCCCCCCACAACAATTTCCAATTCCCTATCTAGTTTATCCATAGTATCCAAAATATCCCTAACCTATGCCACAACCATACCCTCCAATGCAAGCACAAATGATTCCACCTCAACCAACAATTATTTAACTACCACAACAATTACAATTACCTACAAATCAAAATCCTCCTAGACCAAAGCAATTACCTGCACAGTCAGTTCCTAACCCGAATAACAAAGAATTTCATCATGTCTTCAATGTTGAGTTGCAAACCTTTCCAACTTTTTTGATCACTCTGGTACCATTGCAAGATATACACCTAAGATCTAGAAAGGTCCTTAAACACAAATATCCTACCGTTGTCATTGAAGAAGAGTTTGAAGAGGAGGAAACTCCTGACCAAATAACCAATGATGACCCTCCCATAGATATGATTGTTCCCATTGGAAAAACATCTTCCTCTTCACATTCAGAGAAACCTTAGGCACCCAAAAATCCTCCCTACCGAGAGAGGCTATGTTTAGAAAAACCTATTATTCATCCTAAATTAGATTTAGAGGAAAAATTAAAAAATGTTTGTGTAAAAATCCCTGTGTTACGAGCAATAAAATATTTACCCATTTATGAAAAAACTATCAAGTAACTATGCATTAAGAATCCTGAAAGGAAAAGAAAAGACCCCCCCCACAATTCAAGTTGTAGGTCAATTAATTGAATTAATGTCTGAAAAAAATTTGGTGGAAAAGTATGTTGACCTCGAAAATCATGTAGTTACTGTTTATATCAACAACATTCCTATAGAAAACACTCTAATTGACTTGGAGGATGCAATAAACATCATGATTGTCATGACTATGGAAATATTGCAATTGAATAGTCTCTGACCTACACCCACATTGCTTGAACTAGCTGATAGATTTCAAATTAAGCCTACTGGTGTTTTAGATGATGTCATTGTGATCTTGGACTCATGGGAATTCCCCGTGGATTTGTTGGTCATTCAACCCAAGACTACCATGGATGTCCACCCGTTTATCCTCGAGAGACCTTTGCTAGCTACGACTGATGCCTTCATTTGGTTGTATATCTAGAGAAATGACCATATCCAATGGAACATCCATGAAGAAACTTATCCTATATCCACCAACAAAACCCACAATATAAAATTCCTTGTGGGTAGAGGATCCTTATGAAGATGAAGAAATTGCACAACCCCTATTAACCATTGAACAATCTAAGGGATTGAAATAAGAAACATAAGATAATTTTCTGAACTAATTTCTCTCTACCATAGATTGTATCCAATATCCTGAATCATATCCTACACATGATCATGATTTTAGTAGATATTTTCAAGAAAATCGTGATCCGAAAAACTCATCATTATTTATTGTATCGACCATTAATGAGAGTTCAGATTATTATAGCATTCATATTGAAATACGTCTAGGAATTTTTTTAAACATCGATTCTAAGCTTGACCAAAATCAATGAGAACAATTAATTCATGTGTTATAAGAACAATCTAGTGCATTTGCATGGTACTACAAAGACACGCATGTAATTCATCTTGATACCTTCATACATCATATTTATACTGAGGAAAATACTAAACCCATTAGGCATTCACAACGTCGCATGAACCCTTCTTTGAAAGACATTGTAAATGAAGAACTGCAGAAGTTATTGAATGCCAACTTTATATATCCAATTTCTAATAGCAAGTGGGTCTCACCACTTGTGATTGTACCTAAAAGAATGGTAAATGGAGTATTTGTGTTGATTTATGAGAATTGAATAAAGAAACCTCAAAAGAATATTTTCCACTTCCATTTATTGATTAGGCGTTGGACACTTTATCAGGTAAACAATACTTTTCTTCTCTTGACATTTTTAGCGGTTATAACAAAATTCAGATTGCACTAGAGGATAAGGAAAAGACTACATTCATGTGCCCTTGGGGGGGATTTTCCTACAAAGTCTTGCCATTTGGTTTATGCAATACTCTCATTACATTCCAATGAGCAATGTTATCCCCAACTCCTAGGGATAACTAAGGAGATGATGTCTCAAGGCCCTCAGGTTGCAGACATGGAGTACCAAGAGACAACTTGACCAGCAATGTCCACTTGCAAAGAAAAAGACCCACCTCACCACCATAGCTCCAGGTTGATCATGAGGGTATCCACCACATCAGATGGCCTCCAAAAGACATTGGGTCTTGTTCCATGAGGTACAGGTTAGGTATTATGGTGAGTATCATTTCAATGTTTGAGGCATTTGAGTTTGTTGCATCTATTAGTACTTTTGATTTTGTGACATTTGCTAGGACATTATGCTCTTTTCCCCATTTCACCTTGGTGGTTGGCATTGCACCCTAGTAAGTGGGTCACCCTTAAGGATATGTATGCTATTGGGAGGTCCTTTTGATGAGTCATCGTGCCATTCCCTACATACTTGTCACTTTCCACACTTCATCCCCTCATCTCCTCACCTTTTGGGTTTCTGGTGTACTGACCCAAGAAGGGGTTGTCCCTCACTTCATGGGAAGAAGGGGATGAAGGCCCAAAGGCTTGTGGCTAGAAAAAGATAAAATACAAGCCATTAACCTTCTATATTCTCACCCAAGTATTCCAAGGACAATGGAATGTCTCTCATAAAAAACTAATGGGACCCGTAAAAGAATAACTAATAACAAAATGCCAACCATGGAGGAGAATGTGTGGGAATTGTTTTTATTGCTTAGGTAGAATCACCACACATGTTTCCAACTTGTGGAAGCATGATGTGACCAGGGTAGAGTCAAGGTGGGCACACTTTTTCATACTTAGGTAGAATCCCCACCTTGGATTAAACCTGGAAACATCCTTAAAGAATAAAAGACAATAAATGGGCTTGTAAAAAAGTTGCATTGAAAAGGAAGGTGCAACACACCCTCTACAAAGGCACCCATAAGTGAGACACTACAACCCCTTGTATGTCATGAACCCCATGCTCAAAGGTCTTCCCCTCATCCATAACACACCATCCACATGAATTATAAGGAGGTCCTTGGGAAACACCCTAGACTTGAGGTACGATTCACCCAATAGGTCATTTTGTCAACACTCCCATACCTAAACTTGGAAAATTGCATAGGGTCTTTGAGAATTAATTTGTTTTGATGAGGTGGTTTGGATGTACTTTCTTAGATAGTTTTTTTATTAATTTGATATACTCATCATGATGCTTTTACTTGATATCCTTGGAGGGCATATCCATTTGTCTTTGCAGGACCCAGTTGATGGAAAATTTTGGAGGAACAAGCCTAGCTTGGCCTTCCATAGGGATTGAAGCCCACAGGTTGGATGGCAAGGGCCCACATGCCGTATCATGAAGACATTCATTTGGAGGCTTATATGACATCATGAAGTTCCTCCTCCTCGGAAACCCAAAGCCGATAAGATTGCTCTTGATTTTGACTTGGAAGGGGCTTTGGCAAAGATGCATGTGAACGTTCCTCTAAAAGAAGCCATTAAGATTCCCAAAATCAAAGAGCGTTTCAACAAATTATTTTTAGGAGCGCCCGAGCCTGAGGACCCCCCAATCATGCTGCAAGCAAATCATTTCAGGATCCATTATGGTGATAATCCTCCTTTCTTCATGTCTCTTGCAATGAATAATAAATATCTCAACAACTGCATGCTAGATACAGGTGCTGGTGCCAATATGATGTCTCTCAAAGTCATGCAGCAAATGGGCCTGAAAACAACTAGGCCTTATAGAAATGTTTGTGGATTTGAATCCAGGTCTATACCCACACATGGTGTAATTGAGAACATTGAAGTACGACTAAAGGAATTTCCTGAGAAGATACTTTACATAGACATAATAGTCGTTGATGTCCCGGATGTGTGGGGAATGCTCTTGTCTAGAAAATTTGGTGCAATGATAGGTGGGTCCCTTGAAATGGATCTCACCTTTTTACGGTTGCCTTTGAAGGATGGGATGACTGGACGATTACTTAATGTGCCATTGACTGGAACTCATGTACATGATATTGCCCTTTCCGAGAATGAACCGCAAAAGGATAAGATACAAACTCTCCAAGAATACTCTCTGGAAGATATGCCTTTTACTATAGAGGAAGAGTTTGACCAGATTGAGTGGCCCAAGAAGGAAGAATATCAGCAGCTTCTAGACCAATTTCAGAATAAAGAGATAGGGACGGTCAAAATATTGAAGAAACCAAAGAATCAAGACGATGTTCAGATACATCCGTCCCAACAAGAAGCATTTACTCCAGAAGCCCACCCACCTCCCTCAGTACAATACACCAGGGTGATTCAAGAAGATGAAAAACGCAAGGTTCGAAAATACAAGAAGGGAGACTTAGTGTGGATGTGGGATATTCAGAAAGGAGAGCCTACTAATGCAAAAGGAAGTAAACAGTCTTGGCTCAGACCTTTTGAGGTGAGAATGGAATCAGTGGATGACTCATATTATTTGACCACCTTAGAAGGAAGAAGGCACCCATTACCCATCAACGGACACCTCCTCAAACCCCACCAAGCTGGTGGGACATG
>JASDQU010362735.1:0-11706 GCA_032191745.1 Picea mariana
GATAGAATACTCCGGGAAGCAAGAAGAAACTCTAATGAGTTGGCTAATAACCCTAGAAGACTTGTCAGCTCAAGAAGATAATTTATATTAGGTTATTAGCCTCCAAGAGAAGAAGTTGGCCAGAAATAATAATATATACTGAACAGACAAATACATAGAATGAGAAGTCATCCCAGGCAGTTAGCCAGAATTAGTATAAATATAGGAGGCCAGTTCTCATTCTGGTAGGTAGTCTCAGAATTGCAGAGCAGCACTTCTGTGCACTGCAGTGCCCAGTTTTGTGCGTAGGTTTGAGGAGAGTTGACGGTGCAGCTGCTGCAACTAGTAGTTATGTTTTGGCTTAGAATGTCTCTTGGCTAGGGTTTGGACTATCTGATCAGCTCTTATTGGTGCACTATCCTTGGGGAAAGGTGTGTTACCCTTTGTTTGGCTATCTAGCCTAGGGTTTTCTTCCGGAGTGATTCTTTGTCAAGGTTAAGGTTCTCGGATGGTGGCTTCGGCCTATGGTTGGGTGACAATAGAGATATTGTCAATGGTAAAATGAGCACATCCATTATATTCTAACAGATCACACTACCACCAAGGTAAGCATAGGTTGCACCCCTCTCCAGCTTGTTTATGGTCAAGAATCCATTCTACCTACTGAATTGGAACTCTCCTCCCTACGGATGATGCTACAGATTGAAGAATTAAATTCTTCCAATGTCCCTCAAAGGATAAATGCACTATTAGCCTTAGAAGAACAAAGAATGTTTGCCTTGGAAAACATAAAGAGAAGACAGAAAATTGTGAAGAAATATTTTAACAAACATGCAAAATCTGTCAAACTTAAAATAAATTAGAAAGTCTTGCTTTGGGACTCATCCCATGCTGACAGAGGAAGACACTCGAAGTTTCAGAAATTATGGCTAGGTCCCTTCAAGATCACTTTTGTCCTAGGCGCAAACTCTTATCTTTTAAAATATTTGGAAGAGAGATTATTTTCCTATAGTACAAATGGTTCCCACTTGAAACATTATGTGGGACCGACTTGATTGATAAACGCCATGTGGAAATCACTGATGTATATAGCTTTTTGTTTTGTTGTTTTATTTTTCTTTGTTTAATTGATTTTTCAATTTCTGTTGTTTTTTGTTTATCAGAAATAAGTTTTGGATCATCTTCACCACAACAATGGCATTTTGTAAGTATTGATGATCAATAAAAATAAAGTTACATAGTTGTCATGATGTCCTCCTTTTAGACATCGCTGAAATTTCTTTTTGCTTCCAATACTATTGTTAGATAGATGATTTGATTTTCTTCTCTATTTTCTGCTATCCCTTTCTTCCCTCCATCCTGAAATTCAAAAGAGCATACTAGAAAATTTCTCCTTAAAACAAAGAAACACTTTTACTGTGACTGATCGAATGTTATGCATACAGGACCAAACCGCCTCATACGTACCACTTTTCATGAGTTATTCCCAAAGTCCTGGATCATTTTTTTCCCTTAAGACATCTTTTTTCCCCCTGTTGCATAATCATTCTGGTCAATAATTCTTTGATCTATGTTCATCGATCTGTGAAACCAGACATTCTGAGTTCTTAATCTGTTGGAAACATATTTCCCTGTGGAGTTTCCAGTTTGTTGACGCTCAAAAGTGAAACATAGGGTACCTTCTTGCAAATGGTTGCAAGGCCTTATTATTTAATTATATTTAATAATATACTAATAGGTGGGACCCATTGTGTGACTTATGTGACTATGACGAAAAAGAAACACTTACATTTCATGTGTTTATGCCTTGGTTGCGACACAAACTCTATAGTTTATTTGCTTTAAACCATTGTCAAAATAATTATTACAAGACAAAATGGGCAAGGTGACTAAACAGGAAACGATGTTGTCTAAATTATCTCTTGCAAAATGTGACTATGATGCCTTTGAATGGATGAGGAATCTACACTCCAGTTTAATTTTTATATTTTATATGGTGTATGGTTAGTTGGGTGATCACCTTGACCCTTGCTACAAGTGTTGCATTGTAAGTTGGGTTGTGATTTAATTACCACTAGCAAAGTTTTATTATATGTGAAATGGGAATAATGACAAGTGTTGGCGCATTTGCAAAATTGGAACATTGGAAACTATGGTATAATCAGCTTGTATTTAGTTGATTTGGATGTTAATGGTTGATAAATGGTATAGTGGGCCTGCTCATACTGGCCATTAATGAAAACATGAATTTAGAAGCGACGTGCAGTAAATACACGTCACTCTAACTCACCTTGAGCCCACCACCATAGTCATTTTCCATTTTCTCTTCTTGCTTTTTGTTGCTCTGCTTTGCTCGGTCATGGAGGAGGTATACAAGCTGTTCTTTTCTCCTTAGAAAGTTTTTACACAAGTATGGACTTTTCTTTATTTTCCATCCATGAAAATTCACTCTGCTCTTTAAGTCAACAATTGGCTCTTGTTTTCTCATGGTTTGTGAATTTCCAAATCTATTATATGAATGAATTCGGACTGTGTATTGGTTATTTGCAAGGTTTTGGTTTCCTAAGGTGGTTTTGTTTGAACCTTGGCATTGAAAAAAAGGTGTGGTGTCTTTTGTTGTGTATAGTTGTTCGCAATTTTGTTATGGAAAATAATATCATTGGTAAAGTACCGAGTCTGTCTTACCTCTTGTCTCTTTTTTTGGTTTCTTCCCTATTCGACAAGAGCGTATCATTGCTCCTTACCTATGGGTTATATGGACACTATGTCTGTCATTTTGGTGGTTTATTTTCATGGCTATTGTGCCCATGCCCTGGTCACTACTTTGTGAGTGTTAATGTGGATTTTTGTGAAGGATTAAACCTTATGTACTCCTTCTAGCCAAACCCATTTTTTGTTAGCCTCTTTCTTCTACCACCTTACTATCCATTGTTGTGTATTGAACCTTGTGCATTGGAAATTATCGTGGAAATTTTCCTACCCAGAATTTGATAAAAGCATTATTTGTGCTCTTTTGTTTGGCCACGGGTTTGATTGATGGTAGAAGGAATGTTGAACCCACTTATTCACCTAAAGATATAGTCTGTCACTAGAAGAAATATGGGGTCGATGACAATCTTGAAAAGGTATTGTTAAAATATAGCTTGTTGCATGTTGTTTTCAAATGCAAGGAGAAACTGTATATGAATTACGAAATGCTTTAATGAAGTTTTACGAACCATAATATAATAAATTGGAAGGTTTGGTTGATTGTGGTTTCAGTGAAATTATTGTTGTACGCAGGGAACCTTTAGACACTTCATGGGACCCTGTGGGTTTAAACTTTACAGGTGTTGACATTATGGATCATAGCATGTCCACTTCGCAATTGTTTGTTGTATTGGTTGTGGTTATTATGATATTGCTCACTCCTCAACTCTATTATATATAAGCAGTGTTATTATTGTTAATTAATTCATGGGTAATATAAAATAGGATACTGTGCAATGCAATTTCTTAGGCAAATGAGTATCCTTGGAAAGAAACATTATTTCTGAGTTTTTTTTTGGAAATAGAGTGTTGTTCATTCTTGAAACAGTAAAAGGTTTTGATTATTAATTAACATCAAGGATGGAATTGTTTGATGTATTATTAGAAACATATATGTGGGAATCCCTTCCATCATGCCATTTTTCGCTAAATACAACCCCTTCATGATCCCAATTTCACTTATCTATTCCTTGTTCTGTGATATTTATTTTTAAGAGAAGTCTGTATGGAAATCAAGGAAAGTTGACATGGCAGAGATTGATGACTGATATTCTAGGATATGTTTTTACATAGTTGATGGTTTTTATTGATTGTTTGAACAGTATTCATAAATTCTTCCCCCTCCATGATATCACTTTATGTTAAATACAATCCCTCCATACTCTCATTGACCCTATCAATTCCCTGTTCATGTGGCAATTAATAAATGGCATTTTGATGGATGGATTGCATGTGTCTTCTAGTAAATTATAGAGCCAACTCTTGATTTATGCAAGCATAGTCTCATGTATGGGTTATTAAGAATTTCATGACTGATTAATTATTGCTACAGGATGAGTTTTTTCAGTAGGGGCAGTAATGGCCAAAATAACAGAGGCAGAGGTAACTGGCAGCGAGGCCATAGAAGGCCTCAGTTTTCTAGTCATTTCGATGTTGACCCACAAGAGTTGAACCAGTTGTTTCAAGATGGTTTTTTTAATTTGGTTGGCCATGGTATCTTGCATCCCCGACCTGACAGACCCCCATTTCAGCCTCCTCGAAATTTTCCTAGAATTAGCGTTCCTCCACATGTGTCATTACAGCTCGAAGTCCCTGCTCATGATGGTTGGCAAGAAATTGTCCACCAGACTGTCTCTCACCACCGTGGTTGGCCCATTGTTTCATTGCCTTTACCACCACAAATTACTCACAATGTTCAAATTTCTTATGTTGTTTCTCCAGTACAATCCTCGCACGCTATCAAAAGATTAAAAATGGATATCCCGCAACCTGTGCAAGACAAAGGAAAAGAAACAGTTTCCCCCTCCATTTCATCCACATAATCCTCTAAGTCGGTGTCTTCATGCCTCCACCTACAAGATGACTGCTCTCATGTGATTAGCGAAATACAGCCCCGAGGGTCTAACCAACCAAGGGCCACTCAAGGAAAGTCAGTTGGAGATAGCAGTGAGAAGAGGAAATATGCCTCGCAAAGCAACAAATATGGATTTTAAAGGTTTTTTATTATTTCAATGATGACAGTATTTAATAATTTTCAACTTTTGGGGACAGCAAGCTTTATTTCGGATATTTTTGTGGATAAAATGGATATATTTTTTGGGGGGGCGATATGTCCTTAAATGTTGTTGATATTTAAATATTCGATTTAAATGATATCAATGGGATCTACAAGGGTATTATATGATCCAAATCATAAAATTTTGTATTTTATATTTGATGATTGGAAAAAGAATGATGGGAGTCACAAGGGGTCCCACCTGTCAGTGATAAAAAATGCACTGGCATTTTGTTTGAGAAATGATGCCTAATCTTGCAGGGAAATTTTGACTGCCTTCCCAAACTCAAAATGTAGATTTGAAAGTACCATTGGAAATATTAGGATTTATGTATGTCAAACGACTATTCAAGCATGTAAAACGGACTCTCCACGACTTAGAAATTCGATTTTTCCCAAGGCAGTTTTTTTTTTTTTAAGTTTGTGTTTTCACCAGCTATTTCGCCTTGAATTTTGTCGGTTAGCTAGTGAAAGCTCTGCTTTTCACCAGCTGAAGGGTCATATTTAGAGAAAATTAGCTGGTGAAACCTGTTACATGGCAGCAAGGTCGTATTTTTTCCCAGATTTGACTTTTTCTCAATCAAATCTTTCGAGGTTGGTTCCTAAAGATGCATAATAATTAAATACATCAAATTTAAGGTTTTATCTTGACGTATTTAATGTTTAAGAAGGTGGAAAAGTGAAAATGGTGACTTAGTTCATGAGCAAAAAATTGTCCTTTTTGCCAAAGGTGGCAAATTCGAATTTCTTTTGAAGATTCATCAGCCTTGGAAGGTCTTCTACATCTGTCAAAAAGTTTAGAGGATATGCAGGCTATTAAGATAGAGTTTGACTCCTTAGATAGGATCTTTTCCTATTTTGTTTTGACTTTCCATTTTTAGTATTCTAGATCCATTTTTATAGGATCTCATCCTACACTTGTTGTATCTATTTGGATTTTACTATTTTTAGCAAATCTGATCCATCTTTCAAGGATCTAGATTTCATATTGTAAGGCTATAAAGCCAAAGACATTTGGAGCACTAGAGGTTTGATTTTGGATACAGAAATGCCATATTGTAAACATGCCTTTGATGCTAATACAAATCACAGGTTTCTCTCTCTATTGATGTCAGTTTTTCCACCTTCTTTCTGTACTTTTATTCGAGCTATTTAGCTATAGATGACTGTCATCTCATTGATTGGCTCATAACTTGGTAAATAGTTTCTCCATTGTTTATTAGACCCTACTTTGTGTACTGGTTTATAAGCAATTTGTTCTTCACCCACTTTAAGCTACCAATTGATTATTAATCCTGGAGAGCACTAATTCGTTTGATTTCCATCTTGACTGTCTATATATCATATTGTAATTAAGTTATCCCATTGATCCATATACACAAAACACAAAAAAAAATTGACTTGAAGTTACCAAGCACCTTTGGTCTACAACCACAAAGGGTTTCTTGGAGTGATAACAAATTGGCGTCGTTGCTGGGGAGAGGAGATTGAAGCTCAACTTCCTTGGGAGACGACAAGATCTAGCTTTGATGATAGACAAAGTTTGGACATCATTTGGTTGTAATCATCTATCTGGCGACTCCATGAAGGATGGATTCGGTCGCAACTCCATTGTTCTGAAATCTATTGGCAACCCCACTGATATGAAATGAACAAGATCTTCTCTAAGAGGTATGTGTTCTGCGATTTTTCAAAGATTGTTGGTTTCCCTAATCCAGTACCTAGTAGAGATGAATGGGAAAATAGCCTTCCCAGATTTCAAGGTGAATATTGGGAAGTACCAGTTGAACATTTGTTGGACTTTCATGATTACATTCACTGGTTGCAAGTTGTGCATGAGGATGTTCAGATCCGGCTCTTCTGTTTTTCATTAGAGGGGATTGCTCGTGATTGGTACCGGTCTCTTCCTACTGCCAGTATCAACTCTTTGGCAGAGTTTCATGCTGCCTTTCATTTGTTTTGTAAAGAGATATTTTTGGCCAACCTTCTATTTCCTAAATGTTGTCATGAATTCAACTTACTAACTAAAGATTCAGAAAATTATGAAGAGTATGTTGTTATAGCGGATATTTCTCATTGTGACCAATACATTGATGAGCTTCACAATGATAGCCATAGTATAAGTTCTTTTGACATTGTGCCAAATGCATCTATTGTCTTAGGCTGTCAGGAAAATCGAATTGTCCCCTTTGAAGACTTGAAAGGTGATGAGCAGATTGACAAATCAGCAAGTGAAAGTGTTGAATCTGCAGTAGATGTTGAGGGCAGCTCTCAATTTTCTGGTTTGCAGGGGTTGGAAGATCTTAGTAGATATGAGGAGGAAGGAGATGAGCTGAAAGGTTCAGATCAACAATCCTTCTTATATGACTCTCTGAAAGAGGATGAGCAGTCTATATTCAGCATTGAGACTAGTAATCATAAAAGAGAGAAGAAAAAATTATATTAACAGTTTATGATGCATGTTTCTTTGTCAGATGTTGAGCACCCAGCTTGGTATGAATTTTCAGATCCGATTGCCACTCATATGGAGATGTTTTGCAGTAAGAAAATTTCAGTTCTTGCCATTGTTGAGGTCATATTTTTTGATTGTATGTTTGATTTTAAAGATTATGTTTCAGATCCTATAGTCTGGTTGTCTATAACTTTGCATAAAGTTGCAAGTCAATTGCTTTCTTGGCTGCTTTGGAAATTTAGTTTTACTTGATGAATCTACCTCTACTAGTTAGAGTAGGGATTGATAGAAGAATAAGCTTTTCTTTGAGCAGGTAGATTACGTTTAGTTTTCTTGAATAATCAGAGAAGACTACAGACAGGCTATAGGTTTGCAGAGAAGCAGTCATACAGGATCAGTTATAAAAAATGCACTAGTTGTGAGTGTCTATGCAAGGCTTGAGTTGCAAGGGCTGGTGCAATCTGGCGTCCAGTTTCAAACAGCACTCAGGTTGTTATGAGACAAGCACAAACTATGGCACAAGCTGTTGTTTTCACCTGGCCATCTCTTGGACTTTCAAGATGGTCATGCATGGGTGCTCGTCGTCATACAGTATCTACAGCAACATCATCATCACAGCAGCGATTGAAGAAAAAGAAACACACTCATTTGAAATAGATCATGCTCAGGTTGAAAATGTGAAACAGCGTGGGGATAAGATAATTGTTTTCGCAGACAATCTTTTTGCACTTACTAAATATGCAATGAAGCTCAAGAAGCCCATGATTCATGATGCTACCAGTCATAGCGAAAGAACAAGGATCCTGTATGCATTCAAGCACGGCCCTGATGTTAATATCATTTTCCTTTCAAAGGTGGGAGATAAATCAATTAATATTCCTGAAGCTAATGTGATTATACAAATATCATCTCATGTTGGTTCTCGTCGTCAAGAAGCACAGCGTTTGGACGCATATTGTGATCTAAGGGAGATGTATTATTCTGCAAAGAGTCAACCGGATTCCATCACCTATATTATCAGATATGCAATATAATCACCAATAAATGAAAATCTCAAAGGTTTTAAAATTCAACGTAGGTCAGATATGGGCTTTAAAAACTCTTCATGCTAGCCGCGAATTATATGCCAAACTCCCAGTTACACCCACTGGCAAGAACGGGAAGGTTAAATCGCAGGCAAGAAAAAATGCAGGCTCTCCGTGGGCGTTTGAGCATTGGTCAAGTTCGTTACTTATCCACCGCTGCCCCTAATTCTTCTTCCATTGCGAACTCCATATTAAAAACCTCAATCTCCGATCTAGCGAGGCCTTGGTACAGAATGAGGGAGACAATCATATTGGTAAAGCCATTATTCAGCTGGCAAAATAACGTGGCATCACATGACCTCCATTCTCAATGATGACCCTAAGAAAGTGATAGAACGAGCAATGAAAGGGACGAGGAATGTGATGGAGGCCTGCACAGAAACAAGGGTCAAACGCATTGTCTTTACGTCTTCCATCGGTGCAGTTTACATGAATCCTCACAAACCCCGGTTATCAGTTTGCAAGATTGTACAGGTGTCAATGCTTGCTATTTCACATCAGTGTGCCAAGACTACAAAGCCAAAGGATCTAAATCATCCGATGCATGTGGTATTTGATATCTGAATGCAAATAGACAGTTGCCAAAATGCCTGATTTGTAGGCAGAGAATGTGTGTGCAGTTGTTCAATGGATAAACGTAGCATTTGTTGACAGGAACGAAGATATCTGGCTACGAGGAGGAGTACAAATCCACGAGCACCTACAAATACATAAATGATAAGAGTCAAAGACATTGATCAAAAAAATACATTGTGTAAACAAAAGGTCAAAGGGTTCTCGCCTTTTGGGTTTCCTTGTTACCATTTAAACCGACCACATTTTTCAAATCATAGCAGACGGACGAGTTTCTCTGATCTAGGTGGATATTGGTGGCCACCCACCTATTCCACTTGGAACCCCACCATTGCTTCTTTCAGTTTTTCAGTTTCCACACAGTTTACTATTTTTAGCAATTTTTCGGGTCTTGAACTTTCGAAGCCTTTTTTAGGCCTTAAACGACGTTTTTTTGGAAAACGGGGAGCAATATTGATTGTAGATCATGTTTCTCACCCAAAATTTGTATTCCTCGGATAGATCTTTCTAACGAGGTATGGAACACGTCAAATGGAGATCGTATGCCAATGTTACGTCCCCGAGAAGTTGATGTACCAACTTACCCAAACGGGGCCCATAGTCTTGGCATTTCATCTCCTAGGGTTAGGTCTTTGGATGTTTAGGGTTTTCCATTGTTTCTCAAAAATAATAGGCCTTCGAGCCTCATTGTAACATATTTCAAAGGCCAGTAGCCGCCACATCTCTTCTCAGAGATAAGCTACCAGTGCCCTAGCTAGTTTATTTCCATTATGTCTATAAGCATATTTCAGTCATTTGTTATTAATGAAATGAAGTCTTATTTCCAATGCATCTCTGTGTTTATGTGTATTTCTGTATTTCATTGTGTTCCTACATAAATCCGGATCATGCTTACAGAACGCAAGGGTGAAATACAAGAAGGTCGACAGTGATAACCTTTGGCAAGAATACCCAAAAAATTCATTGGTGTTGTATGGATATTGGTTCACGAGGTGCAATGATGCTCTTTAAATAAACCAATAAGGGTGAAGTGTTTGATTCAACACACCAGGGTTTTTTTTCTTTTCTTGGTGCATTATGTCTAAGAAGATGTTTCAAAGGATTTCTAATAGATGATCTATTGTTATTGCAACTTTTTGCTAAAGGCACCTCAAGACAAGTGCTTTGTATCTAAAGTTGTTGGAAAACGAAAAGTCAAAGACCTCAAGCTGCTTGCAATGCTTTCATTTCAAGGGGACTTTGAAGCAGACATGTTACAGATAAAGAAGATTGTGAAAGATAACAACAAAATTTGGAGAATAGCCAGATGATAAATTGTAAAGGCTGAATGACTCCATGCCCAATACTAAAGGCACAAGGTCTGGCAGGTTCTTGGAGACCTCACAGGGAGGTCTCCATCCCAATTGGAGCCAATGTTAGCGATCAAAAATACACTGGCATTTTGTTTGAGAAATGATGCCTAATCTTGCAGGGAACTTTTGGCTGCCTTCCCAAACTCTAAATGCAGATTTGAAAGTACCATTGGAAAGTTTAGGATTTCTAGATGTCAATCGACTATTCAAGCATGTAAAATGGACTCTCCACGACTTAGAAATTTGATTTTTCCCAAGGAAGTTTTTACTTAAAAAATTTGCGCTTTCACCAGCTATTCCGCCTTGAATTTTGCCAGTTAGCTGGTGAAAGCTCTACTTTTCACCAGCTAAAGGGTCGTATTTAGGGAAAATTAGTTGGTGAAACCTGTTACATGGCAGCAAGGTCATATTTTTGCCCAGATTTGACTTTTTCTCAATCAAATCTTTCAAGGTTGGTTCCTAAAGATGCATAATAATTAAATACATCAAATTTAAGGTTTTATATTGATGTATTTAATGTTTAAGAAGGTGAAAAAGTGAAAATGGTGACTTAGTTCATGAACAAAAAATTGTCTTTTTTGCCAAAGGTGGCAAATTTGAATTTCTTTTGAAGATTCATCAGCCTTGGAAGGTCTTCTACATCTATCAAAACGTTTAGAGGATATGAAGGCTATTAAGATAGAGTTTGACTCCTTAGATAAGATCTTTTCCTATTTTGTTTTGACTTTCCATTTTTAGTATTCTAGATCCATTTTTATAGGATCTCATCCTACACTTGTTGTATCTATTTGGATTTGACTATTTTTAGCAACTCTGATCCATCTTTCAAGGATCTATATTTCATCTTGTAAGGATATAAAGCCAAAGACATTTGGAGCACTAGAGGTTCGATTTTGGATACAGAAATGACATATTGTAAACAAGCCTTTTGATGCTAATACAAATCACAGGTTTCTCTCTCTATTGATTTTAGTTTTTCCACCTTCTTCTATACTTTTATTCGAGTTATTTAGCTATAGATGATTGTTATCTCATTGATTGGCTCATAACTTGGTAAATAGTTTCTCCATTGTTTATTAGACCCTACTTTGTGTACTAGTTTACAAGAAATTTGTTCTTCACCCACTTTAAGATACCAACTAATTATTAATCCTTGAGAGCACTGGTTCATTTGATTGCCATCTTGATTGTTTGTATATCATATTTTAATTAAGTTATCCCATTGATCCATATACACAAAACACAAAAACATTTTGACTTGAAGTTACCAAGCACCTTTGGTCTACAACCACAAAGGGTTTCTTGGAGTGATAACACCACCTATTTAGTAATTATTAACTAGACCCTTATTTATATATTATTATTAATTATTTCTCCCTAAACTAATTAGTTAAGTTAATTTGACTTAACTAAATAAAGTAGTTGAACTACCTCAACTTATTGAGAAAGAATAAAGGTTCA
>JASDQU010362740.1:1396-11706 GCA_032191745.1 Picea mariana
CTTTCCTGATGAAAGGTTTGTTTTACGTTGTCTCCCCCTTTTGAAATGCTTTATCCTCAAAGCATAATTATGGAAGGGCTTTATGTTTTCCTCTAGCTTGTGTTGTAATCGCATAGTTATTAGTTCTCGATACTGTTATGGTGGATGGTATGAGATGATACGAACTTCTGAGTGTTGAGTTGAATTGACAAACTATAAAATGATCTGACCATCCTAAATTGATCATTTGTGGAACATTGTGCTTATATGATTCATTGATTAGTTTTTCCTCTATTGTATTGGCCTTAACATTTATCGGACGATAGGACAGTTGTTTTCCTTCTTAGCAATGTTAATAGTTTGTCTGGTTATAGTTTATGTTCTTGTGATTGGGATGTCAATAAGGTGTCTTGGCAGCACAACTTCCCTTTATTGTACCTGTAGTGTGCTCAGGATTTACTTTCGATGTTTCATCTTCCTCTTGCACTGGTTTGTTGATAGATGAATTTCTATTTGTAAGCACACCTATAACTTCTATCGTTTGTACTCCAACATCCTTATATGTCTTTTCTCTCACTGAATTTGAATCTTTTTGAGTTGTGATATCCATTGAATCTTTATTTGTTCTTTTCTCGACAACTTGGATTTTAACACCTGAAGATTTTGAAGCTTCCTTCTCAATAAATTGTTCTAACTTATCCTCCAGTGACTTCTTATAATTTTTAATCTTCTTGATTTGCATAAGTAGGTTTTGATTATGGTTCTTTAAGTGTGCAAGTTTTTCATTTTCTAATTTGTTAACTTCTTTAATGTCTAGATTTTCAAGTTTCTCCTCTTTTAGTGTTCTAATTTGTTCCAACAGCCGTTAATTTAGGTTCTTTAATCGAGACTTTTCTTCATCTGTTTCTAATAATTTATTTCTGAGATTTTGATTTTCTTGTTCCAAATTTTGAACGCATTGTTTTGAATTCTTTGACTTCTTGATCTGATTAAGTAGTTTTTTACTGTGATCTTTTAAACAATAAGTTTCTTTGTTTTTCCCTGCAATAACTCCATCATATTCTTTTTGTATCTTTAGTATTGACCATCGATTTTCCTAAAGGATCATCTTTGAGATGTCTCAGGTTTTTTTATGAAGGTACTATTGAATCTGCCTTCATAGTAATGTCTTGAAATGTCATCATCTTTTTATAGTGGGAGAATGTCATAAACCTTTTTCTCCGTGTTTTATATGAAGGTACCTAGTTTTTTAAACTAAAGTTACCCAATAATGATATCAATCTCTTATTTATACATAGTTGTAACATTGAATTGAGATATATATAATCATATTCATTAGTTGTCACTTGTAACTCTTTAATTTCATTTTGTTTCTTGCGAAAATTATTTTCTTTTTCAATTACATTTGGCTCTAGAATTAATAATTGATTTTTCAAATTAATTTTAATATAATTCTCATCCTCGATCATGTTGATGGCGATGTTAACCTCTTTTCCTTGAATACTTTCATTTAATGTAAATAACTTAAAACATGAAGTGCGACAACCTTCATAAGAAAATCTATCTTTCTTCATTTTAGAAATGTCCATTTTCGAACTTGATAATATCAATTACTTTTTTTGTTCTTCTTATAATTTTTAATAACTCCTCTAAAATATATATTTTTTCTTTGAACTAATAATTTCACCTTCAGATTTTACTTAAAACTTAATTAATATTTTACTTCTAATAATATATATTTAATAAACTTTATAATATTCATTAAATTAAAAATTAAGAAAATATATGTTTTTAAAATGTCTTTTTTTTTCTTACCCCTCTTATAACCTTTACTATAACACTTATAATTCCTTCTTAATACTTGGATTAAATGTCCCTTCAATATTAAAATATGATTAAGAAATTTTGTTCACTTTATAAATGTCTCTTCAATATTAAAATATGATTAAGAAATTTTGTTCACTTTATAAATGTCCCTTTAATATTTTCAATAAATTTTGTTCACTTCAATATTAACATAATATCTTGATTAAGAAATTTTGTTAACTTTATAAATGTCCTTTCAATATTAAAATATATATTTTCACTTTATTTTAAAAAATTATTTATTTATTTATTTATTTATTACTAAAAACTTAAACTGTTATAATCCCTTAACTTGAACTTTTTATATTTATATCAATTTTTATTAGAACTTAAACTTTTATAATCCCTTTTATTGAACTTTAGGATTTCCCTTCAATATGAATTATTTTTCACACTCTTGGCTTTTAGTACTTAATACTCCATGCCTTAATTTACTTTTTTAAAGTTATTTGCGTTTTATTTTTATCTAAACCTTAAATCAAACTTTTACCTCAATTAAATTTGTTTTCTATTAAGTTTTTTTTATTCAGCTTTCCTTAATATAACACCTTTTTTTTATAAAAAAAAAAAATTGCTTTTGATACTTTAATTAATATATTGAACTTTATGTAGATCACTTTTATATCAATGGTGGCTATTCGATTAATATCACAGGTTAGCTTTCCTGTAAGGTTGCAACCTTCGGATTGGACTATGAATTAATAATAGGTATATTAACCAATCCTCACCGGTTGGAAGGTGAGTGATTTTTTATAGAAACACAACCATACGAAAAATACAATACAATCAATTTTTTTATTAGGTGATTGTACGGATTGGTATCAGTACAGAGTTACCTCATTTTTAATTAGTGGTTGTACGAAAATACAACAAATTAATTGTACGACGACAAAATTAGGTTGTATGGCGATGTGATGGTAAATTGCATGACTAGAAATTACAGTTGTACAACAATTTGCAGAAGATGACACGATGGTGGTATGGAAGTACAGTGAACGACTAAGTCATACAGACTATACGACCAACAAGTAATTGGTTGCACAATCAATATACTTCATACAAAATTATTAATGAGTTTTACGACAGATTAAATTGATTAGTGGTTGTTGTACAAATGAAAAAATCCGGTACGAACTTCTAATTTTATTTGCAATTGACTCTTTATTTTTTGGTGTTAAATTCTTCTTCTTGTAGTCACGGACTATTTTTTTTTTTCTTTAACAGAACTTGATTTTGAAAATGGCCAAGGGTTGGTTTGTGGTCAAAGACCAGACAATGAAAGAAACTCTGAATATTTTTCAGTGTGTCTAGAAGCATATATGGCACCAAATGTGACAACCAAATATGGCTCACTAATTAAATATCCAAAATATTTGGAATACAATGTAGAAATCCATGTGTGTGTATGACATTATTACAATGAGAATGTGAGCCATATATATACCATGAAGGGGTGCCCTTTTGTAAGAGACATGACCTTTCATCAAGAAAGTGTTCCTTCATTACATATTAGTTATTGATTATTAACTAGTGTTGATATATATATATATATATTATTTCAGCAAAATATGTCTTACTATGAATTGTACATTTGTATTACTGGTATGTCACAATGTACATTAAAAATTGGAGTATGAGAGGGGTGGTAGTTGTAAGGGGGAGTCTTTATGATCCTGGAGGTAATGGATTGACCTTATATGCTTGGGGGCTAGGAAATCTATTTAACAACCTCACTGGGGCCTATTTGTTATGGACGACATTGTGCATTGCAAAAGAAGAAGGTTCAAAACAAACTTTGGTTCTAGGAGACTTAATGATGATCATTAGAGCCATGGTCAATCAAACAATTCTAGGAAGCAATGCCTTGAGCTCACTTATTTGGGGGTTCAAAGGCATAGTCTCTTGGTTTGATAACATCTCCTTCTTTCACATCAAGTGAGAACTTGATGAACATGTATATTATTGGGCTACATGGCTACCTCCCTTTGCCTAGGATCCATGCTAAAAAATTGGGTTATTCAACCCTCCTCCATACATTTATAGTCCTTGTGAATATGAATGCCATGTTTCATTAATGACAAGCAGCAATAGGACGGGTCAAGGACTAGAGAGCGGCTGGTTGGAGCAACTTGCACATATGGTTCATGGTAGTGGGGAGGCAGGATATCAATGTCGAGTGTGTGAACGCACTTTGAAATGTGGGATGACATCGAGGAAGGAGAACTCACTCTAGGTTTTTTGGTATGGTTCGTCGAGGGAGGAGTTAGCACAAGTTTCTCTAGTTAGAGGCTCTAGGTGTGGTTGCAAGTATTTGTGGGTGGTTCTTTCGCATGACACAGTGTCCTCCATGCTAGTAATATCTCTCTAATCCACCAGGAATCCCCTTGTTTTATGTGCATTTTTTCAAGTCATTGCTTTCTTTGAATATTACAACATTTTGTCTCTGTTCTTTTTGAAAATGGGAAATCGATGTGAGACACTCAAGGTTTCATTATTTTGAATCTCACATGAAAAATGCGAAGGAAATTAAGAGAATCATTCGCAGACATGAGGAATTCAACCAGGTAAAACATAATTCACTTCATAACCTCTCAACAAAAAATTTCGATATGGAATGAGTCAATGCAGAAAATGTGGCCAACATTATAAACCTTATTCACCTTCAGCAGTAGAGAATGGACAACTTGGAATTATAATTCCAACAACTGTGTAACATGATCCTCCCACAATGTATTGAGTGCCCTTCTCTCGCTTCAAACAACCAAGGTTCAGTCAATATACAACAATCAGACCTCGGGGAAGAAGACACGGGAAGACAACAACATGACCTCATGGAGGTGGAGTAAATAGTAGGAAATAGTCTCCCATCCTGCTATTGATGGGTAGGAAGCCCATGATATTGATCCTCCTTAATTGGTTATGTTTTTCAAAATAACTAAATTTTTGGCTCAATTTTATAAACAGGTTACAAGCTGAAATACATGGAATGTCGGTCTAGTGTCAGTTATAGTTATTTTACCATTCATAGTAGAACTCTCTTTAGTTATAAATCTATTTTGGACTATGTATGAATGCTATCAGTTACAATGCAACACCCTTTTATAATGAAATATATTTTGTAGTTAAAAAAATGGAGTGTGAGAGATAAGAACCTTGTAAACTAAATCTTTGCAGTGATCTTGCAGATAAAAACATCCTAACAGCAAGGTTCAAACTATCACAGATCAATGCGAAGAATAACAAACTTATTTTCTCAAAATCAAACTTTCACTACTTGCAATATCTAATTATTGTTTGAAGAAATCAAGTACCTTGTTTTGGTGGTTGCCTTGATATGTATTTTGTACGTTGATCTGACTATACTTGTCACCAATCCAATCCAAGCTCTAAAACCTTCATACAAAGAAACAACAACCTTTCTCAATGTAATTGGTTATAAAAAAATCAAGTATGAAAATAACTAGCCTTTTTTTTGGTAATCCTGAACCTTTTTGACTTGGAGAGGGATTTCCTTGGTTGAGATGCCACGACCCAGGGGCATCTAAGTTGCAAAGTCACCAGGGGATCACACCATTCCTTAACATGGCTAGATTTGAGGTGTCCCCAGGGGTTCCGAACCGGTGACTTTCACTTACGGAGTACCTTAACAACGCACTCCCTCACCGACTACTCTAGACCTTGGGGACACTAACTTTAACTAACTTATCACACAAGTTAATTCTCATATCCAAATACAAATTGAAATCAATAATCAAATAAGAATAATTGCATTTGAGGGGGGGGGGTTAGAAGAAAAATCTTCATTTTATTATTAATAAAAATAGATTACAAATGTACTTGATATTATGTTGTTGGCACCTTTCATAACTGTTGTCTGGGTTCTTTCAGTCCTGGGCCACTTAGGACAAATTTTGGACTCCAACTCCTTACCAAGCAAAAGATTGAAAAAACTGAGAAGTTTAAACGTCAAATCCAAGGAAGAAGCCATAATTTAGAAAATGGGGTTTTTGGGACAAGAAAGTCATAAAAGCTCAAATTTACGATAACCTATAATTGCTCCAGCATGAGGGTGTCAATGTGGTAGTTTCCCCTTCTCCAACATTAGGTCTCATTTTGTAATCTTATGAATTGGTTGAAGTTGTGGGAAACAGGTTTTAGGGAGATATAGGTGTATGGATCTTGTAAACGTTGCTTATGAGCACATGGTTTTCACGCATGTATTATTTTTGCATGCTTTTCAAGGTACATATACCTTTCTCATGTGCACAACATGTATGCACGCACATTCCTTTAAGGGAAAGTGAGTGTGTAAGTGGAGAAAAATGTTTTTTTTAATATGCATTGAAATGAGTAATGACTGCAAGTGATAATTATAAAGGCCATATGAGCATTAGAGACTTCACGGTGTTCAATAATGTTATAACAAGAGGAATGTAAGGTTGAGTTTTATGAATACATTGAATTAAGTTGTCAATGCTGAGATTCATAGGAAATAGTGAGAGAATATTGAATGGAACCAACCAACAAACCCTAATTTTTTTAATAAAGAGAATAAAATAGCACTAAGGCAAAGTGATCATAGAGAGAGAAAAATAAACCCAGGCAGAAGCGTACTACAAAGAGAAATAACCCAAGGATAAGTGTGCTAGAGAGAGAAATATACCAAGTATAAGAGAGCTCAACACTTTGATTGTGTTTTTAGGCATGGTACTTTATTAAGACTGAAATATAATCACATAATAGTAAATTGCATATGACATTTGTTAGATTGTGAGTCCCTAGACAATAAAAAATTTCCAAGACCACATTGATAAGAGTTGTAAACCTCATATATTCATGAGGTGTTGTCATGATCCATTGATGAGTTGTCAATGAGTCTCAATTTTCACATGCAACTCTATGTGACTAATTTTTAGATCTTAAAATTGTGTCCTAGTGAACTAACAATAAACCCTAGTTGTTATTACTGAACAATTTTACACTGAAAATTATTGACTGAAAATATATGCAAGAAAAACAGCAAGATCAGAAATGAATCATCAACACACATAAAACACAAATTTTGTGTTCTATAACATTGTCAATTTCAGAAATTCTGAGGGAAAAACTAGCCCTCCCAGCCAATACAATTTCACCAAAATTTGAGGACAACCTTGTCCTCCAAAAACCACAAAATATCAGCAAACCAAACCTTAGCAAATCCGTGGAAATTTCCTCTGCCCACAAATCTGTTGCAGGCCACCTGTGCAACCTGCTAATGTCACCTGTACTATTGCTAATGTCATCTTGTACGGGCCTGCTCCTGCCCAAAAAACTTGTACATGATTCACCTTACCACAACTCGTGTACATATGGGACTGTGACCATTGCAATCTGCGTATATGTGATTCACCTTACTGAAACATGATTGTTCCCACTGCAATTTGCACATGTACATGACTATGCCCACTGCAACCAACGTACATGCACAGAAAAGTGTACGAACAATTCCATATGATTCACTCCACTCGTACAGTTTCTTCCTTCTACAGCTACCTCTTTCCTGGGCCATATTTTCCATAGTTACAGACATTCCCTTGTTGAAATCACCAAGCCTCCTCACACACGTGCTCACTCACTTATGCTAAATCCATACTTGCACAATGATCAAATGTCACAATGACCTCTCTCTTTTATATAAAAGTCCAATGAGTGAGTTTAGGCTCCCCTTATAAACTCAACAATTTATTAGAATATTTTATTCTTCTTTGTGGGTGTGAAGCCCCTACACAAGCCCATCAACTTTCCCATGAGTCCCTAGCCTCATTCCATAGCCGATTTCACTGAAACAAAAGGCTAAGCTAGTGCCAACGAAGATTCTCACATTCATGACACCTTGGCCTCTTGTGGCAAAGGAGGTATCCCATCCACCATCATTTGTATGTACCTCTGTCTCCCACACTGGAAGTAACTATTCCTCCTCTACTGCAATTGCACTCCAATCCTCCTAACTTGTTGCTCCCTCTATCATTGAATCAAATCATGTTATCTAGTCCTCCTGAATGGTTGCATCCTCAATCAATGAAGCAAATCTTGCTGTCAGATATGCCTCACTAGATACTCCCTCTGTGAATGAAGCAAATCCTACTCCCTAATCTTCATGACTGTTGGCTTCCTCTGTCGTTGTAGAAAAACCTACTAAAACAAATGGATCCTCCATGGAGGGCACACATCTCCTAGAAGCCTCCTGCCTTTGAACCTCATATCTAGCCTCCTTAACCCATGACAGATGCATGTTAGTCCTGGAATATGCCTCTGTCCCACCTAAACCTAAGGGGGAACTCCCTATGAATGGTTGACTCTCTCTCTCAGCCAACTGACTCTCTCTAAGCTTGATCTCCCTCTAAGTCCACATGCACCCTCTGAAACCTAACTCCCTCTGAATCTATACAATATTCCTGCAAGAAACTTCATTTAAACTTTGGGGTGGCTTTGGCCTATGTTTGGGTGAAAATATTGCTATATTGTCTATGGTTAAACGAGCACATCGATTACTTTCTAACAATGGGGACTGAGATTCATTTAAATAATAAAGGTGTCATGTGAAAGAAGCATGTGAATAAGATATATTTGGTGAAATAACATGGTCTCGACATACTCTTTAATTCATCACTCCCCTTTTATTTGAATGTCATGTGGGTAAAAAGAGACACATATTAATAAGAATTGATGTGCAAATGTTCAAAAAATATGACATCAATGTCTCACTTGTAAGTGAAAAATGGTATATGAGAAGTGAGAGAGAGTAGAATTTGCAATAGTTCAAGAGCCTTAACAACTTATCCAAGAACATTGTGTCAAATTTAGCATGAAAGTGGATGAAAATTTGTGCAATCAATTTGATTTTAGGGGGAGCATGGTAACGCTTTGTCGGCTAATAACTTGTTGACCAAAAATTTAGTCAACACAACTGTCTCTCTCCTAGGCCAGATTTACCAGAGTTAGAGACATTCCCTTGCTGAAATCACCAAGCCTCCTAACATAAGTTCTCACTCACTTATGCTAACTCCATACTGGCACAATAATCAAATGTCACAATGAACTCTCTTCCTTATATACAAGTCCAATGAGTGAGCTTAAGCACCCCTTCTAAACTCCACAATTTATTAGAATATTTTATCCTTGTTTGTGGGTGTGAAGACCCTACAGAAACCCACAAAACCAATCAACTTGCCCATGAGACCCTAGGCTCATTCCAAGGTCAATTTCACTCAAAAAAAAGTTGGTTAAGCTGGTGCCAACGAATATTCCCACATGCATGACACCTTCGCTTCTTGTGGAAATACCTACTGAAGCTACAATATCATCAACAATAAGATATAGATATAGAGTTGGTCTATCTGTGTACTATAAAGTCATATCATCAGATCAATACAAGTGCATTAGAATGACTTAAGGCCTTTTCCACCATTTCTCGTCTCTTCTTGTTTGTGCTCGATTCTTAACACGATATCAGAATCATGGTGAAGAGAGGTTGATAGTATCAGAGCTTCCTTGAGTCTTAAGGGGCCTGGTAGTTTCTTTCATGGTACTAATCAAGGAAAGTGATATGTGAGTGGAGATCTCTCATTGGTTCATTGGTTCATAGTGGAGATCCAAGTAAGAAGAAGTCTGCAATCAAGCGAAGAAGCCACGATGCAAACAAGTTATAATTATTTTGATTAATTGGTTATTTAATTGGACATTGGTCTCTTATATATTTTGGAAAATTATCTCTACTATTTTTTTGAGATCTCCCATAGTGAGAAAATTAAAGAATATATATTTTTAAGATCTCTATCAAGTTGTG
This sequence comes from Picea mariana, assembly GCA_032191745.1. NCBI lineage: Eukaryota > Viridiplantae > Streptophyta > Pinopsida > Pinales > Pinaceae > Picea > Picea mariana. The sequence goes on from JASDQU010362740.1 coordinate 11,070, forward strand.
GATCTGGTAGATATGCATTTTGTTGATAAATTGGGTGGAATATCCACGGTTGCAAGCTTGCCTCTCCACACACTTGTGTATACTTCAATTAGAATGATATACCATCCCAATATATCTGTGATGCATCATCAGTCTACCTGCATGTGCTCTAGGCATGTGTTCTAGCAGTATCAGGCTATTTATTTGATCCATACTTCTACATATATTTTATAGCCAGATTGGTTTGCAAAGACCTGGTTTTGAGGGTTGACTCCCTCTGAACTATGTCTCCTTCTGAGTCGGAACTATGGTGGGGTTACCTGCCTCATCATTGGTGGAGATACCTACTCCCTTTGAACCTATGTTATTAATGGGGCCACCTGCCTCACCACTGGTGAAACTACCTGCCTCACCACTGATGGAGCCACCTACTCCTCCTCATCTGTCTCTCTGCTATTGTTGGCCACAACTCTCATAGGTTGAACCCTTAGCCTATATAGTTTGCCCTCCCTAAATCCAACAACCACTATTCATCTGAAGCTAGATCATTTGGGCACAAATAACACCTGTTGTTGTAGGAAAATCTGCCTGCGGACAAGTAGATCGACCTCTAAGGTTTGACCTTAACCCTAGACAAAAAAGTGCTTATCATGGACAC
>JASDQU010362741.1:0-11706 GCA_032191745.1 Picea mariana
CCTTATATTGGTCCTGCCAATTGTAATCTTTGTATCTCACAACCGTTTCTCATTCCTACTCGGCCATGGGAATCCATTTTCATGGATTTTATCAATGGTCTCTCTATGATCATCTGCCAATATAATGTCATCTTTGTTATCATATGCTACTTTTGCATGATGGAAATATATATCCCTGCACCAAAGAGATCATTGCTCAATGAGTTGCATATATGTTTTTCACTCATCTCTAAGAACATCTTTGTGTTCCCCTCACCATCATCTCTAATCGAAACTACCAGTTCCTTTGCCATTTATAGAAAACTCTTTTGGTTTTTGTTGGGTTGTAAACTGCAATTTTCCACAACCTTTCACACCTATATGGATGGGCAAAAAAGAGTGGTCAACTGCACACTCATTCATGCCATCCCCATGTTCCATCGTAAGCATAAACATTGGGATAATTATTTGCGCATTGTAAAACATAGCTATAAAAAGGTTGTCCACAGTTCTATAGACCATTCTCCTTTCAAAGAATGTTATAATTGTCAACCTATTATGTCTTATGAGATACAAGTCAAGCTCCCCTCTACCCTTTCCCCTCATTATGATTTACTTGGGGCACTACATCAGTTGCAAGTACATACTAAATGCTAGGCCAAACCCAATTTAGATTAACAACTGGTGCATTTAATAAAGATGTGTAGCCCACTAAACACCAAACCAAATGTGTTTTCATATTAAACACATGGCGTAGTCTTATCGAAATTCCACTTGTATGACTTCATCAAAACAACCACCGAACTTATTTCAGATAGCTTGCCTAGTGCATTATTACCAAAGTCACCCCTGCACTCCATCAATTTCAATTTAGTCTCTATTAATAAATCTTGCCAAGTGCATTTCAGTAATATCATTACAAAGGTTGTTATTTACAAAAGGGAAGTGGTGGGACCATCAACCTTCTACCTATTCTTTGCATAATCGAGTGGAGGTCCTGCTAGAAATTCATTTAGTGCTTTATCTGCATTGCTTCAACCAGGAGACCATCCTCTCCTTAGTAAGGCATTGCTTAATTTTTCAGTTTCATGTTCAAGGGCTGACTCTTCTATCGTACAGCCCAAAAATACATCTGAATTTAAAAACAAGCAAGTTGGCAAAATCACTTGAATGAAACATCAGTAAGCAAGAAAAGGATTTTTGCCAACTAGTATTAGTTTCTATAATATCATAACTAGACTCAAGAAATTGCAAATTCAAATGTTGTATTTGTTGATGACCCAAATAATATATAGCAATGTGAGCCATCACTTCAAAGTTCAATCCATTGCAATGAGGTTAACCAATATGCATACGAAGCATATCTCACTTCAAGAAAACAATGGACATGGATATCATTAATATTTTATTAATATTATTAATATTTTCCTATTATCTCCACTACCCCCAGATAATAGGGAAAAATTAAGCAACAACAATTTAACCTAAATTAAAAATCATCTTAACCAAATTAATTACAAGGAGCGAAGTTGGCAATTCAGGAGTTGAAGCACCACACTGGAGCTGAGTGTTGAAGTAGAATAGAGATCTGGTCATCCTGATTTTGGCTGTTGGGTAGAGTGCAAGCAACAACGCAAGGGGAAAGGCATGTAGAACAACAATCTGAGCATCCTCATTTTTGTGGCATCTTCATCTGGGCATCCTCTCTTTGGAGGTACGCAAATCATCTTTTTTTTTATCATCTAATTTACATAACATTATTTACAGTAAAATTGGTTTTTGCCCTAGTTTTTTCGCCCCAACCAGAGAAGATCTAGAGAAATTTAGTCATAAAATTAGAATCTTGTAAATGCCTTCAACCAATGCCCTTGATCATATGGCCCGCATTAGGAACAAGACCTACCGCCATCACACTGATTCCCATTTTAGTGAAATGCGAGGAAAGGTTTCCCCAATGTGGGGGACGTGGGTAAATTTAGCAAGAGCTTGCCGAATTTTCCTCATTTTTCCCTTACCATAACTAGGCTCAACTTACAGCTCGTCAATATGTTTCAAACAAGTTATTTCAACAGCCCCATTGATGCGTGAAACTGTTCTTAGACCATCTTCATCCTCAGGAGATCATGCAATATTCTATTCGCCTTCTGGTGTGTGCCTTCCTTGCATAGTGCATCCATGATGGTGGCATATGAAATCATATCAGGGACATGACCTCTATCTTTCATATGTTCAAATAATTGTATTGCCTCCTTCAAATTACCCACTTTGCAAAGTCCAATCATTAATGTGTTGTATATGCCAACATCAGGGCTCTGACCCTGGCCTTGCATCACATAGAAGATCTGTTGAGCTTTGTCTATCCTATTATGCTTGCAAAGCCCATCTATTAATGTATTATAGCTAACTAGGTTAGGTCTGCAACCTCTCTCTATCATCTCTTGAAGAATTTCCCCTGCATTCTCTAGATTACCCACACTACAAAATCCATTTATAAGTGTATTGTATGTGATTTCATTAGGAAGATTGCCTATTTGGACCATAACATCTAACAACCCGAGAGCTTCCTGAAGCATGCCTTCTTTGCAAAGACTGTCAATAACAACAGTGTATGTGATAACATTCGGATTGCACCCCTTATCTAGCATCTCATGTAGCACTTTGGTGGCCTCCTACCATTTTTGTTCCTTACATAAACCATCAATAAGGGAATTGTATGTGACAACATCAAGGCATATGTTTATGCTAGACATTTCATGCAAAATAATGGGTAAAGAATGGCTCTAACTTGGAGACATGTTCTCTTCTTGAGAGTGCATGAGAATCTTAGAATCTCATCTTTTACTTGTTAAAAATGACCTCCACATCTAGCAAACACACTACACTAACATCAAAAGTTGGCTTTTACAAAGCAAGATGCAAACCATCAAAGTCAATGGCAACATGAAATCAATTCTAGTGCTTACAAGAGCTTATTCATGTTATACTAATTATTAAAGGATCTTATTCCTTTTTCCTACCTACTCCAGCATATACAATATGAGGGTGCTAGGTGAAATCAGAGAGCCAATGCAACCACCTTAGCACATCATCAACACAATGGTTTTTTCCTTTGTGCTCGGTTGACATCCAAAACAAGGAAACAATGAAATTCAAGTTCTTGTAGGATGGTCTCTTCATCACTATTGGGATGAGCATGGACCTAGGTAACTGCAAATCAAAGGTATCTTTAAGCACATGTAAATGTCGACACAAGCTGCTATAATATCAGTCTATCCAAGGTTGCACAAGGTAGTAAAAATTATAGAAAATCCATGAAATATCTCCTTATTCGTCTACAAACACTAGAAATTTCTCTTCTCTTTGTTTTCATATGAGAGAATACAATAGTAATCAAGCTATTGTTGTTGAGGATATTCCTTATGGATTGTATTAGCTAGCTAAAAATATGTCACAGGGAAGGTGAAATGTCTATCCCACAGGCTGCCAATAAATGACATGTATTCAATTCTTAACCTTGCAAGAAATTCTCTCACCCTTCTTGTAATACATAAGATACAATTAGATAGCTCATCACAAGAAAAGAAATCAACAAGGCCCATTTATGAATTCTTAAATGTTCTGGTGAACACAACACATTGGTCTTCAACTATCATTCTAAGACAACACTGCTCCACTCTAGTGAACACCATATTGTAGTTGAATTCTCCAACAAAGCTCATATTAGGATGTTGTGTGAAGAGGTATAAACCATAAGAAAGAGAAAGGTTAATGCAAATAGAATCATCCATGCATGCTCCAGATCCAGTTGATATCTTCTCATTTACACCTGTGTACATACAATCAAACACACGAGGGACACTACATGAAATAGCTGGCTTTAACTTCATAATGTCTTTCACCAAATTCTTTGTGTCTCTACTCTAAATCCCATCGATGCACTATAGTATTCCTTAATAACTGGATCACATACATATTCCAGGGGGACAAAAGCATTGTCAATAGATTTTCATGTCAATGCCTTTCATATATTAAACAACAGATGATCAATTGTGAGAATTTCTGCAATGATATTTCCATTTCTCAATAGAATTCCTATCGTTCAATTTCTGTAAACATCATTACCATTGGGCGGTGAAGGGACACATTTCATCTTCTTTCATAGAAATAAGAATTCACTCCAAGAGCAAGATTTAATTCTATAACTATCAGCTACTTCCGTTTCCGCCACGTGTTATGCTTAAAAACTTGAAATAATCTGTAGAATTTGGCAAACATTTTAGTACTACGGGTATCTTGCTCTCTAGTGCAAAAGATGGTTGAACTTCAATATGGAAAATAATGAACTCAATAGTGTCTATTCCAAGAGTGTCATAGAGGGGAGCATAATAAACTTCAGGGCTATTGCAAACCTCTGTGCCATTGATCCATTCAGGAGAGTTAATGCCATAAATGCCACATCGGCCTACTGGACCAACATCTAATCCCCTAAGTATAAATAATTCAATTTTGATTGATATGTCATACCTTTGTACAATAGGGAAAACACCTGGAAGTGACAATGGTCCTATGTCACTAGTGACTGCAACAAGTTTGTTCTTGCAATAATCCTCTTGGTCGCTCTTTAAGCCATAATATCCATCAGCTACCTCAATATGGACAACATTTTTTTCTTCAAAATGAATACATGCAATTAAATGGATCAACCATAGGCTCCTTTTTATCACAATTGACATCATTGTAAAAAAATAGGTCGTTCATCAAAATGAAATATGTAATATCAATGAATTCCTTGTTTATCCTTAGGAGACCTTCCAAATTCCATACAATTCTATTCATTATTTCCACAATCATGTATATGAATACTGGGATTGAGTGTTTGTTTCATCTCATCGATTTGTTGTTGGAAAATGAATCTTTCCCTGAGTGAAAATGAAAATTTGGAATATGTTTCTAGATAAGGTTCATAGCATGATTCTGTGACAAGATCATCTTCATGCCCAAATTTACCACAGAGATCATAAGTATCGTAAATGGGAGGGGTATCAAAAGACAATTTATAAGACCTGTGACGAATTTCCTTAAATTGTGAGTTAATGGTCTCATCATCCACTGAAGAAACATGTGCTTCTTTGGCCTCAAGAGACTATTCAAATACCTTGACCTCAACCCAAGGAAATTAGAGAGATCATGGTCACTATTTCCATTTTCATCTACAGGGTTGAATGATCTTAAGGGGCAACACAAATATCATCATTTGACCAGTGCTATAGGTGCTCTTTGACTATTGTAAGGATATATAAAAATTTCATTTTTCATAATGACAACAAAACTTTTATCATTGAGGGATTCTAAATTGGTTCCCTGCTCATTATTTTCATGTGACATTTCCATGGAATATGAACTAAATACATCATCATGTACCTATTTTTGGGAAGTAATAGGGTTTGTTGTAGAACCAAAGATGATCGTGGGTTGTTTACACAATACCCTATCTATGTCAATACCCTCATCTAATGCCAAAATCTAATCTTTCTTTAAATATGGAATGTCTTCTTCAACAATTGTTTGTGCACCATACATTTTTCCCGATTCCTTCAACAATGAGCATCCAGTTCTCATGATCATCAGAGCTCCATTTCATGCAAAGTGTCTCAAAAAATCATGTAAAAGATGAAACTTCTCCTCTACCAAGATGTTCAGATTATCTCCTTGCATTATTTGTAAGACTTAATGCAAAAAATTCCATTATAACATCTTCAAGAACTATGCCCATGCTCGAACTGAGATCCATGAAAGATGAGATATGGAATATCACCAAATCATATAGAAGATTTGTTGAGCTTTGTCTATCCTATTATGCTTTCAAATCCCATGTATTAATGTATTATAACTAACTAGGTCAGGTCTGCAACCTCTCTCTGGCATCTCTTGAAGAAGTTACCTTGCCTTCTCCAGATTACTCACACTGCAAAATCCATTTATAAGTGTATTGTATGTGATTTCATTAGGCAAATTTCCTATTTGTACCATAACATATAACAACCCAAGAGCTTCCTGAAGCCTGCCTTCTTTGCAAAGACTGTCAATAACAATAGTGTATGTGATAACATTCAGATTGCACCCCTTATCTAGCATGTCATGTAGCACTTTGGTGGCCTCCTGTCATTTATGTTCCTTACATAAACCATCAATAAGGGAATTGTATGTGACAACATTAGGGCATATGTTTATGTTGGACATTTCATGCAAACTAAAGGGTAAAAAATGGCTCTAACTTGGAGACATGTTCTCTTCTTTGGAGTGCATGAGAATCTTATAATCTCATCTTTTACTTGTTAACAATGAACTCCACATCTAGCAAACACACTTCACTAACATCAAAATTTGGCTTTTACAAAGCAAGGCACAAACCATCAATGCCAACGGCAACATGAAATCAATTCTAGTGCTTACAAGAGCTTATTCATGTTATACTAATTATTAAAGGATCTTATTCCTTTTTCCTACCTACTCTAGCATATACAATATGAGGGTGCTAGTTGAAATCAGAGAGCCAATGCAACCACCTTAGCACATGATCAACACAATGTCTTTTTCCTTTGTGCTTGGTTGACATCCAAATAGGGAAACAATGAAATTCAAGTTCTTGTAGGATGGACTCTCCATCACTATTGGGATGAGCATGGAACTAGGTAATTGCAAATCAAAGGTATCTTTAAGCACATGTAAATGCTGACACAAACTGCTACAATATCAGTCTATCCAAGGCTGCACAAGGTAGTAAAAATTATAGCCAATCCATGAAATATCTCCTTCTTCATCTACAGACACTATAAATTTCTCTTCTCTTTGTTTTCATATGAAAGAACACAATAGTAATCAATCTATTGTTGTTGAGGATCTTCCTTATGGACTGTATTAGCTAGCTAAAAATATGTCATAGGGAAGGTGAAATGTCTATCCCACGGGTTGCCAATAAATGACATGTATTCAATTCTTAACCTTGAAAAAAATTCTCTCACCCTTCTTGTAATACATAAGATACAGTTAGATAGCTCATCATAAGTAAAGATATCAACAAGGCCCATTTATGAATTCTTAAATGTTATGGTGAACACAACAGATTGGTCTTCAAATATCATTCTAAGACAACACTGCTCCACTCTAGTGAGCACAATGGCATTAGCGCCCTCAATCTGCATGAAAGTTATATTCGTAGGAAAGTGTGCCCTCTAGAATAAAGTGCAAGTATTCGTGTGTGCATCTCTCTCTTATAAGGATCTTCACCCCATCTATTCTTGGAACCTTCCCATATGCAAAGAGCCCTAACCAAACTATGATTGCAACCACTAACTAAAAAAAATCTCAAAAATAGAACTGAATTGCTAACTATGAAACAACATCTAGATTCTGAACTAGACTGAACTGATGATAGCACATGCATATATGTCCTCTATCTGTCTCTCCTCCATAAATGCCCCTACACCCTTACTGTATGAACTGTTGAATGAGCATATTGTTGTTGCTGTCATTATGGCTGCTGTATGAAATCTATGTTGGAGTACATGCCATTGTACCTTCTCTGCTCGTTGTTGTCATTAATTTCACTCTACTGGACACTATACAAGGTACTAAATCTCTAACATTTCTCTCTCAAGTCCTGTCACATCTTCGACAAGGGTGTTAAATCATTTTTGTTATTATCTTCACCATCACTTTGAACAATATTTCCTTCACCTTCTTTTACTTCTTCCTCCTCTCCATAGTATGGGCCAAACTCACTGTGAAGATTCTCATATTATTCCCCATTTTTTAGTATGAAACTATGAAACTATTAATCAAGTATGGGGAAACCTTTTCCAATTCACAATCATTTCAAAACATCGAATGTTGTGGCTAAAAATAACTAATTTATTCTCATAACTAAGATAGACACAAAATGAATGCCATTTGGTCTCATGCCTTGTTCTAGCTGGAAATATGTAAATGGGAGGGGTATCAAAAAACAATTTATAAGACCTCTGACCAATTTCCTTAAATTGTGAATTAATGGTCTCATCATCCATTGAAGAAACATGTGCTTCTTTGGCCTCAAGAGATTATTCAAATACCTTGAACTCAACCCAAGGAAATTAGAGAGATCATGGTCATTGTTTCCATTTTCATCTATAGGGTTGACTGATCTTAAGGGGAAACACAAATATCATCATTTGAACAGCGCTATAGGTGCTCCTTAACTGTTGTAAGGATATATAAAAATTTCATTATTCATAATGACAACAAAACTTTTATCATTGAGGGATTATAAATTGGTTCCCTCCTCATTATTTTGATGTGACATTTCCATGGAATCTCAACTAAATACATCATCATGTACCTATTTTTGGGAAGTAATAGGGTTTGTTGTGGAACCGAAGATGACCGTGAGTTGTTTACACACTACCCTATCTATGTCAATACCCTCATCTAATGCCAAAATCTGATCTTTCTTTAAATATGGAATGTCTTCTTCAACAATTGTTTGTGCACCATACATTTTTCCCAATTCCTTCAACATTGAGCATCTAGTTCTCATGATCATCAGAGCTCCATTTCATGCAAAGTGTCTCAACAAATCATGTAAAAGATGAAACTTATCCTCTACCAAGATGTTCAGATTATCTCCTTGTATTATTTTTAAGACTTAATGCAAAAAATTCCATCATAACATCTTCAGGAACTATGCCAATGCTCGAACTAAGATCCATGACAGATGAGATATGGAATATCACCAAATCATAGAAGATCTGTTGAGCTTTGTCTATCCTATTATGATTGCCAATCCCATGTATTAATTTATTATAGCTAACTAGGTTAGGTCTGCAACCTCTTTTTGGCATCTCTTGAAGAAGTTCCCTTGCCTTCTCCAGATTACCCACACTACAAAATCCATTTATAAGTGTATTGTATGTGATTTCATTAGGAAGATTGCCTATTTGGACCATAACATCTAATAACCCGAGAGCTTCCTGAAGCCTGCCTTCTTTGTAAAGACTATCAATAACAATAGTGTATGTGATAACATTCGAATTGCACCCCTTATCTAGCATCTCATGTAGCACTTTGGTGGCCTCCTGCCATTTCTATTCCTTACATAAATCATCAATAAGGGAATTGTATGTGACAACATCAGGGCATATGTTTATGCTCGACATTTCATGCAAAATAAGGGGTAACGAATGGCTCTAACTTGGAGACATGTTCTCTTCTTGGGAGTGCATGAGAATCTTAGAATCTCATCTTTTACTTGCTAACAATGACCTCCACATCTAGCAAACACACTACACTAACATCAAAATTTGGCTTTTACAAAGAAATGCACACACCATCAATGCCAATGGAAACATGAAATCAATTCTAGTGCTTACAAGAGCTTATTCATGTTATACTAATTATTAAAGGATCTTATTCCTTTTTCCTACCTACTCTAGCATATACAATATGAGGGTGCTAGGTGAAATCAGAGAGCCAATGCAACCACCTTAGCACATCATCAACACAATGGCTTTTTCCTTTGTTCTTGGTTGACATCCAAAATAGGGAAACATTGAAATTCAAGTTCTTGTAGGATGGACTCTCCATCACTATTAGGATGAGCATGGACCTAGGTAACTGCTAATCAAAGGTATCTTTAAGCACATGTAAATGTTGACACAAGATGCTACAATATCAGTCTATCCAAGGCTGCACAAGGTAGTAAAAATTATAGCCAATCCATGAAATATCTCCTTCTTCATCTACAAACACTAGAAATTTCTCTTCTCTTTGTTTCCATATGAAAGAACACAATAGTAATCAAGCTTTTGTTGTTGAGGATCTTCCTTATGGACTGTATTATCTAGCTAAAAATATGTCACAGAGAAGGTGAAATGTCTATCCCACAGGCTGCCAATAAATGACATGTATTCAATTCTTAACCTTGCAAGAAATTCTCTCACCCTTCTTGTAATACATAAGATACAGTTAGATAGCTCATCACAAGTAAAGACATCAACAAGGCCCATTTATGAATTCTTAAATGTTCTGGTGAACACAACAGATTGGTCTTCAAATATCATTCTAAGAAAACACTGCTCCACTCTAGTGAACACCATGGCATTAGTGCCCTCAATCTGAATGAAAGTTATATTCGTAGGAAAGTGTGCCCTCTAGAAGAAAGTGCAAGTATGCATGTGTGCATATCTCTCTTATAAGAATCTGCACCCCATCTATTCATGGAACCTTCCCATATGCAAAGAGCCCTAACTAAACTGTGATTGCAACCATTGACTAAAGAAAAACTCAAAAATAGAACTAAATTGTTAACTATGAAACAACATCTAGATTCTAAACTGGACTGAACTGATGATAGCACATGCATATATGTCCTCTATCTATCTCTCCTCCATAAATTCCCCTGCACCCTTACTGTATGAACTGTTGAATGAGCATACTGTTGCTGCTTTCATTAAGGCTGTTGTATGAAATCTATGCTAAAGTACATGCCAATGTACCTTCTTTGCATGCACGCAAATATTCTCTGCTCACTGCTGCCATTAATTTCACTCTGATGGACACTATACAAGGTACTAAAACTCTAACATTTCTCTCTCTCAAGTCTTGTCACATGCTTCGACAAGGGTGTTAAATCATTTTTGTTATTATCTTCACCATCACTTTGAACAACATTTCCTTCACCTTCTTTTACTTCTTCCTCCTCTCCATAGTATGGGCCAAACTCACTGTGAAGATTCTCATATTATTCCCCATTTTTTAGTTCCCATAAGAAAAAAATCGGAAGCATAAATCACATACCCATTGTACTTCTTGAGAAAAACTTGCAATCGAATGAGGGAAAAGAAAGAATGGGAGGGACTAGGAGAAAAGAACATTCAACATTTAAAACAATCCATGTAGCATCCAATGTATGAGAAAGATTAGACACATTATAAGATTGTTCCTCTAGCACTCTCCTACGAACTCCCAAATATTTCTCCAAAGTATCCAACACGTCCCCCATACCAACTCTACCAACTGATATATCTTCTGAATTATTGTTATCAGTAGAGTACTTTCCACTAACAACCTGGTGTATCCTATCTTGCCTGGCCGGACTCAAATATTTGAGAGGCTCATCTCCATTCATTGACATTTGATCTAGTTTCATGGCCTCTAAATTCACTATCAAGTCCACAGGTCTGTGAGTCGAATAACTCAGTTCTGGGCAGCAACCTGAGGTAGCTTTAAGGGCAGTTCTGAGACAGCCTTAAGGCTATATTTTCAATTAAGAAGTTATTTCTTGTTGGTAGAGAGAATGAGAATGAGAATTGAGTAAGAAACTACAAAGAAATCAACAATCATCCATTAACAATTGCGATCAGTGAGGATATCTCACTGCATGAATTTTGGGAGGTGTTTGGGGAGGTGGACACCAAAAATGCCATGGATATATGTGTAGTTTGATCTTTCACTAAATAAATAGTTGTAGTATTATGAGTGGAAATACTTACAACACTGCCATTTGATCAACAACTCCCACCCACACCCCCCTCAGTTGTGGCAAAGGGGATGGAGTCATTAGGCACCAAATTAAAACATTGAGTTGTGTTTTTTGTCCATAACAATAATATCTCACTTGGATGTTAAACATACTAATATGATTTAGCTCAAATCGATTTCTTATAAGAGTTTATTTCACACTCCTATCTT
>JASDQU010362745.1:0-11706 GCA_032191745.1 Picea mariana
CTTGACCTCGAGGATAGTCTTTGTCCTATCTTCAATCTTCAAATCCTCTGGATCCTCTCTGGTTTTGGAATTCAAAAATTTGATGATCTCAGCAACTTCTGTGGGCATCTCTCCCAGTCCTGCTCTTATCTTATCGATAGCCTGCTGACTTCTTTGCACCAGCTCGTTTTGCTCGAACATGATTTGTATCATCAGCCATATTTCATTCATGGACTTGGTGATATCCATCTAGACACTTTCTTTGACCTCAGCAAGTATTTTGCCCACCACTGTTTTCTTTTGAAGCTGTTGCAATTCCTGTTTAAGCTTGTCTGAAGTTTGTTTCTCCTTGGAGTAGCTGGTTTGAAAGGAAGATTTGAGTTCCTGAAGGTTCTCAATCTCCTTTTTAAGTCTGCTAATCTTTGTCTCTTGCAAATTCATCTCTTCCATGGATTTAGCCAGTTCAACTGTTTTCTCCAGAGCTATCAGTGGAGTTGCCAAGGGAATTTCTGCTATAGATGTTGTGATCACTCCTGTGAGTGGGACTTCTCTCAGTGGAATGACCTCCATGGGCTTTGACTTCTCCTTCTCTTTCACTAGTTTTTCCAATTCCGCTTCCATTTCTTTCAACTGTGCATTCTGCTCCATGATCAGCTTGAGCATCTCATCATTTTCCCCTTATGTTTCTGCTATTTCCTTTGCCTGTGAGTCTTCTATTGGTGGCAGTTTTAACTGTTTCCTCAGAGATTTTATATCAGCATTTTTCTTTTTGAGCATCTCATCAACTGCTTTCACATTCGAGGGATCATATCCAATCTTGAGGACCAGTTCTTCCAACGTCTTAATCATGTTATCCTTGGAAAAGGATGATATTTTTTCTAACTTCAGCTGCGTCTAGACATTGCTCAGAGACACTTGTAACTTGGAGGCAGTAGTAGAAGCATTTGCCAATGTGGAGAAAACCATTTCTCCAATTTTCCTGTGCAAATCCATTTGATCAGTTGGATGCACATCTTTAGTCTAAAATTTGAATGTTTCCCTTTTGTAATCGGTGATTACTTTCAGGTCTGGAACCTATGCTTGCATAAACATCGTGTGCATTCTACCCTTCTCAGTATCGAATGCAGATAATAGTCTGTGTTGTGTAGTTGATGTTTGCTTCCAGAACTGAGCATATGTGTTGTTGGTCAGCGTCTGATTTTTCTTTTTGATCAGATCATACTTCTCAAAATTACTCAATTTCGGTCCTATTTTGCTCGATTGGTTGGCTAGTGGAGTATCTGTAGGCTTCTTGGGAAACACTGTAGTCATGATTTGTTTGTTGCTTGTACTAAGGAGTGACCGATCAACCTCCATAGTTGTAGCAGATTGAATTTCGTTTTCACCAGTCGTGTCGGGTGTCTGACTGGTTTTTTTCCTCTTGGTGTGTAATTGGAACTCTTTGGACGATACTTCAGTGCTGGAAGGTGAAGTGTCCTTCCTGGTCTTTTTCTCCTTGGGAGCCTGTGGTGTAGTCGTCTATGAGATAGTGACCGAAAAGTCCTGTTGTTCTGTCTCAACCAGATTGTTTGGCTCCCATTCTTTCTGGTTGGCAAACTTCTCTATCTCAGGCCTGGATGTGTGGACATATGGGATATTCTTATTCTTAACTCTCATCTCTGAAATTATCCTACATGGGTCATAATGCCATATGAAGCTAACAAAAAACTTCATCTCCTTTAATAGTCTATCTGCTTCCTCCCCAGTGCCTCGAATATTGCAGATGAATGATCCTATTTGCCCTTTGATCCTAAGTTGTTGCTTCCTTTTCAGAGACACAAAATGTATGTCGTCTGAGTTGATCATCTGCCTTATGTACTCCAGGGCAAATATCCTCACGGGAAGATACTTGGGTAACTTGTATGGAGCCAATTCGCACCCATACACTATGATCTCTGTGTGGTCCTGGTACAGGTACCAGTCTCTCATTTTTGCAAGGTCTTAAAGGTGTAAGATCCTCTAAATTTCCTCATTTATTCTCGGCTCAGGTCTGCCACTAAGCATGCTCACCATGGGATGGTAGAACTGCTTGATAAACTGTTTGAAGATGAATTCTGTAGAGTTTTGTCTGAGCAGCGAAGTCCACTTTATCATCGCTTGTGGCCTCCCATCCTTGTCCATCTTCTGCATCGAAAAGGAGAATTTGTCCTCTTGAAAGAATATGAACATGTAAGCCAGTATTGAGGAATACCAGAACATGCCTTCTGTGGTGAAATTTGAGAATTGCTCATGAATGTTGTCTGCCAGAAAGGTGTTATAGTTGAACTACGTCGTGGGTTTCTCATCTGAGGAGAAGATGGACAGAAAAACCAATATGGGTTCATCCACCCATTGATCTAAAAAATACCCAAGTAGGGCACAGAGCGAAGAGATGACTTGGTTTCCCTTTACTGAGAACAAGGATGAAGGATACAGGGGATTTGCAGTGGGGAGATGAGCGGCCTATGGGAGAAAAAGCTCAAAAATCTGAGCTCTTTGGGGAAATGATAATTTCTGGTATAGTTTCGTGATGATTTCAAGGTTGAAAGGTGAGGCAGATTCGGCTCTGGGTATCTGCATCATCTGATCAATGGCTTGTGGTGTAATGAAGAACAGAGTTTCTCTAGATGAAGAAACTATGTCTCTCTGGTCGGGGAGGAAGTGAGCCTGGCACTTGAGGGCGAATTCAGGGAAATGGTGAACCTGGGGGAAAAGATACAGGGGAAGGTTTGACTCCCAAAGCCCGATTTCGTCACTTTGGTCCAAGAAAATGTCCTTTATCCATGACTGTAAATATGCAAAGTCGAACTCGCATCTGATGTCTGTGATTAAATGGTCTTTGTTGGCCAAAGGGATCCTATCAAGGTTGACAGGCGGCAGGAGGAAAGGATTTTCCTCGGCCTCTATTTTCTTTGATTTTGGCACCATCACTGTAACAATACCTGCAAGTAAAACAAAAACGGTTAGCGGGGACGACTATGGCTTTGGGCGACTGACTGTAATGGAGAGGAAAACGGGGAAAAATTCATTGGTCCGGCGACAGGGTAAAAGATGAGGGAATGAAGGGTGAAGGTAGTATTGAGAAAACGGATACTCATTGGGCACGGGAGACATGTCAACAGGTTAAAGAATAAGTTAACCAATAATAAAAGGCCAATGGGTCATTTAGGGCGTGAGATGGCAGGTGACAATGACTGAAGAATACATTTGGGTGACGTGGTGGGTATTGATTGGGACTTGACCATGGTGAAGGGACTTGTAAAGGGTGAACAAGGGGAATGGACTGACAGAGTAATGAGACGTGACCTCTAGGGGAAAAACGTGGATAATGACGTCATGGGGTGATAATGTATGTTAGACCTTAGGAGGCGGTGGGAGTCTGACCCAATAGATTCCTGCCACGTAGATGAAAAAGGCCCACCAGAAAACATTCCATTCTGGACCCCCCCCCCTTCAATAAAGATAGATCGATCGGGGGGTCCGAAAAACACCATGAGCCATTGATTTGTGCACTTTCTTCTCAACCGTAGATCTGTGCGCGATGTTTAGACTTCATTCCGGACCCTCCCCCCCACCATTAAAAGAAGAACAGTCGGGGGGGGGTCCGGAATCCAATCTAGGTCGTGGATCTAGGTGCTGACTCCTGATCCATTCATATGTGCACCTTTGTTATCTCTGATTCCAGACCCTTCCCCCACCGTTAAAGGTAGAATGGTCGGGGGTCCGGAAAGACTTGTCAACCATAGATTTGGGTGCCCGCTCTCCATTAGTTCATCTATGTGTTGTGCTTAACTGAGAGCACGAAGGCATATGTGCTCCGAAAAACTTAGGATAAGTGCATATCGTGGTTTTTCCCAAGCTTTTCCATGTTTTTATCACCAAGGGGTTAGACATCAAACCTTTTAAGCCTCAAAGATATGGTTCAACATTGATCATCATGCTTGTTTTATTGAGATAAAGCAAACTACCCTATGCTCTAACCTAATTACCTATGACAATTAGCCCAGATTAAACTATTGGACTAAGAAATTACTCTATCATGTGGTTATCTGACCAAGATTAGGTAGTTTGGTCAAATTTATTCACTAACTAACCTAAATCGCTTGGCTAAGACTAAACAATTTAGCCAAGCTTATTCACTACTCCTATCAACATAAATTTAAAAGAACTTGGTCATGCTTGAATGGTATGGACCAAATCATTGTTATTGCATGGGGCTCTGTTGAATTTCTTTTATGCCCTCTTTTATTCTTTTTCTTTTTCTTTTCTTTTTCTTTTCTTTTCTTTTTCCTTTTCTCAAATTATTTGCAGAATGGAAAATCATTTGATAAACAAAAAACACTAAAGAGATAACATTTCAGTCACCAGTTGATCCTATAAATTATAGGGTTATAATAGCGGCTCCACCTGGGGATGGTACTCTCCTTGTGAAGTGTCAAGAATCTTGATTCCTGATGTTCTGAAAAACTTTCTCCATAGTTGCCTTTGTTGCTTGATTGGTTTTTCTTTCTAAAAACTGGAAGATAATGTTCAGTGGCTTAGGGCCTTGTCTACGGGCTTCAACCATCTGATCAAAGTTATTTCACTCAAAAACTTGTAAGCAAAATGAAAATGGTTTTTACAATGGAAAAATGTGACTGAAGGTCCCTACTGAGGAGGTGAATAGTGCTTCAACATTCTGCCATTTATAGGTCCTTCTGGCAGATTGGTCCCATCGCTATTGTTTAGCAAGAAGGCATTATTTCCTCTAAACGCTTGAATTATGAAAGGTCCCTTCCATAGACTGTCGAATTTTCCATGCTTCCCCTTATCCTTATTTCGGGCATCCCATCTCAGAACCAAGTCACCTAGCTCA
Source organism: Picea mariana (assembly GCA_032191745.1). Classification (NCBI taxonomy): domain Eukaryota; kingdom Viridiplantae; phylum Streptophyta; class Pinopsida; order Pinales; family Pinaceae; genus Picea; species Picea mariana. Next base: position 4,853 of record JASDQU010362745.1, read on the forward strand.
AAGTCATCTTCTTTAGTTATTTTGTCAAAGATCTTTTTAATGCTCTCTTGGACAACCTGAGTTTTGTTGTATACTCCTTCTCTAGATTGTTGCAAGTGGATCATCTGGTTTATCCTTCTTTGGGAGTCGTTCGGCTCGTCTTGCATCTCTTGCAGCCATTTCATGATAGGAACTCCTAAGGAAGTGGGAAAAACTGCTTCAGTGCCATAGACCAGTTGATATGGTGTCATACCAATTGACCTCTTGGTGGTCAGTTTGTCAACCCATAGCACGAAAACCAGCTTGTTATGCCATGATTTTTTATTTTCTTGCAAATTCTTCTTAATAATGTTCACCGGGGTCTTATTGGATAACTCCGCCAGCCCATTTCCCTGAGGGTAATAAGCTATGGAATGACCCAAACCAATATGATACTAGTTGCAAAAGTCTATGAGCTTCTTAGATTGGAAAGCAGCTGCATTGTCAGTTATAATCTTTCTAGGACATCCAAAACAAGACAAGATATTATTTTCAAGAAATTTAATAATGACATAATCATTAGCTTGTCTGCTTGGTACAGCTTCGATCCATTTTTTGAAATAGTCTATGGCAGTAAGAATCCACCTGTGCTGGCCCGAAGAGGGAGGATGTATTTCTCCGATAAAGTCTAATCCCCATTATTGGAAAGGAGCTTCAACGGAGATTGGTTTCAGGGGCAAAGGAAGAAGCTTCTTTTTGCCCTCGAAAACCTGACATTTATGACACGAAGTCACTTTCTGATGCACATCAGTAAACAGCATAGGCCAATAGAACCCAGCTCTGAGAATTTTATTAGTTGTGGTCTTCCAGCTTAGATGACCACCACAGTCTCCTGCATGAAAATCCCGCAATACTTTGTCAACTTCATCTTTTAATAGACAATTCAACAAAATACCTCCAGGATCCTTCCAATATAGATTGCCTTCTAAAATGAAAAATTTTAATGCCTTTAATTTCAAAAACCTAGCTTTAGTTTTGGTCAAACCAAGGGGAGCTTGTAAGTTATGAAAAACAAATATCAAGTCTGCGTACCATGGAAAGTTCAGAAATACCTCTTTCACGCTTGGAGTCGCCTGCTCTCCCTGTTCATCTACTGCAGCTAAGAAATTAATATTAAGAGCATAGAAATTGGATTCAGACATTAACTTTGCTAGACCTTGACCTTTAATCAGTTTAGTAGGCTTAATCTCTATGTCATATTCCAGAATGACAGCAATCCATTTTCCTCTTCGGTCATCTGGGTTGTCCTGAGTTAAATTGTCTTTTACTACCACGTTTGAAACATAAGCGATGGTGTGGGAATGGAGAATATATACTCTAAAATCCTTTATGGCTTTCACCAAGGCGAAATCTTGTTTCTCCATTACTTTATAATTCAAAGCAACATCTCTTAATGCTTTACTAAAAAACGCTATGGGTTGTTCATACCCTTCGTTGTTTTTCTGTAGTAATACTGCTACAATGGTATGTTCAGAAGCGAAAGAAAAAAAGACAAAAATATTTGGTGAAGTCAGGACTGATCAAGACTGGAGCCTGTGTGAGTGCATGTTTAACTTGTTCAAAAGATTGTTTATATTTAGTTTCCCATTTTATTTTTGTGTCCTGTTTTAACATGTTTGTGATGTTCCTGAGAAGCTCGGCCAGGTTAGGTATGAATCTTCTCAGAAAATTTATTTTTCCAATGAAAGACTGTAACTCCTTGATATTCTTTGGGTATTCTAATTTATGAATGGATTCTATTCTGTTGGGATATATCTTAATTTCATCCTTAGAGATTATGTGCAACAACATTTTACCTTCCTCTAATCCGAAAAGGATTTTCTTAGGATTCAGAGAAATCCCAAATTTCTTGCATTTCTCAAATACTCGTCTGAGATGTCTTAAGTGCTCGTCATCGGATTGGGAATACATAGTTATGTCGTCCAAATAAATGACAATAAATTTTCCAAAGTTCTTCCACAAAAGCGATGCCCATCGCTCTTTGGAAGGTGGCCCCAACGTTCATCAACCCGAAAGGCATTTTCACGTACATGAAGGTGCCCCAAGGTGTTGTGAAGGTTGTTTTCTCTTGGTCATCTGGGTGAACGAGAACCTGGTTATAGCCTGAGAAACCATCCAGTAAAGAGATTTGGCTGGATCCAACTAACTTTTGTAAGATGTGGTCCATTTTCGGCAATGGGTAGTTGTCCTTTAGAGAAACTTTGTTTAGGTTTTGGAAATCAATGAAAAGCCTGATTTCCCCAGACTTCTTTCGGGTTGGGACCAGATTTGAAACCCATTTGGAAAATCATAAGGGAACTATGATTTTAGCATCATACATATTTTTAATTTCTTTTTCTATCAGGGGAAGTAACTTGGGATTGATTCTCCTAAGTTTCTGTCTAAAAGGTTTTTCATCTTCTTTTATCGGGATCCTATGTTGTATGATGCTTGTGTCATAAGATTTTAAATCTTCGTAAAGTTCAATGTATTTGAGTTTCTACTCAGGAGGTAAAGATTTAGAAAGTTTTATTATCCTGTGTTTCTCTTCTATCCCTATGTTAACGTCTTCAACCTCTTTACCACTGGCTTCAATTTTTGGTTTCTTAGCTACATCATTAAAATCAAAAAGGTCTTCTAAAGGAACTAAACCCCTAGGTAAAACATTACTCTTTAAATGAAAAACATCATATTCTCTCTCATATTCACCTGACTCTTCTGAATCTATCTTATTTACACTATCATTTCCAAAATCAGATTTATTTACATTTTCATCCTCATTTTCTAAGTCTATGTTTGTACACTCGAAATCATTTTTACATTGTAGAAAATCTTCAATTTGGTCATCGTTCTCAAATACCTGCCAGTATTTGATGTTGTCTGGGACAGTCGGTCTGCACTTCACCTCCACCGTGTATGGGCGAGTGGAACGAAAAGGTATCGTGCACATAGCTGCTGACGTAGCTAACCCATCTACTAAAATATTTTGTCCCCTGGGCATCACCTGCAAATCAACTTCGGTGAAACATTTAAGGGCATCCAAAGCGACATTCCTATAAGCTCTGAGATGGGGATGTTTTGCAGCATACTCACCTTTAATTTGTTTGATAATTAATTTGGAGTCCCCTCTTACCATGATTTGTTTGGCACCAACCTTCTTTAGTAGTTTCAGACGGAGCATCAAAGCTTCGTACTCAGCTATGTTGTTAGTGCATTGCAAATTCAGTTTGTAAGAATGGTTTTCTGAATACCTGGATCTGTGATTGTGCAACCAAACTCCTACTCCAACTCCTTCTTTGCTTACAGCTCCATCGAAGTCCATGCTCCACAAATATGCTGGCAATTCTTCACTTATCACGTTTTTCTTTCTTTCTACCTCAACGATTTCTTGGCCTTCTTTCAGATCAAGTGTATCTTCTTCTAGTTGAGCGATTTTCTCTCCCGTATCACCGTCATTATATAGGATAAAGGAATCCAGGTCAGAATGTGCAGAGTACAGAGGATAGTTATGTGGCTTTTCTTGGCTGCTGACCATATATTTCATCAGTGTCTCTCTGTACAGTCTTCTCTGTTGCCCGAATACTAGGATGGTGGCATACGACATATCCAACTACAAAGTACCTTTCAACTTGGCCCCCCAAGACCTAGACAGCAACATAACATATTTCAGGGGAATTTTTGTGACCACAACATCCATAACCATGCTTTTTGCCGGAATCTGGACTAGAGTGATACATAAGTCCTTGATCAATCCGATACATCTGACTTTGTTGGAGTCAAAAGAGTGTAAGTCCTTGTAAGGTCTGGTGACCTCGAGTCCCAGTTTTTCCATTACTACTTTAGGCATCAAGTTATGGGAAGCATCTAAATCTAACATAGCATTATGCAGAATCAAGTCGTGTATATTAAGGCTGATGTAAAAAGGAGCGACAGCACCATTATCAGTCTGACCATCAACTTCAGGGCCAAACAGGAGTTCAAGTTGATCGTCGGTAAGATTTACAGTGTCCGAATGATTCATTGATCCAAAAGTTAAGGATTTCGTGCCTGTATTAGGTTCAATGCTCAGCGCTTTGATCACCTGCGATTGGTAAGTGTCCTTACCCATCAACTCGGAAAGGGGAATGGGAATTTTCACTTTGGCTAATTCCCCTTCGAGGTTGAAAGGAGTAGGTGCTCTGCTTTAGCTCAACAATTCTGATTTGTCCACCATAGTCTTCTGGGAAGAAGTATTTGGTGGGTTGGTTGATGAAACCTCAGTCTACATTGATCTTTGTAAAATGGTAAGGTTTATTTTTGTTGGAGCTTCAGCATTACCTTTCTCAGGGATATTTTTGGTAGAAGGCTCAGGGGATTTCTTGGTTTCGACCACTTTCTTCGTTTCGGTTACCTTTTTTGGAAAACTTTCATCTGTCTTCTTACTTCACAAATTGTACTGCCTGTGTACCTCCATAATGGCATTTTTAAATGCTTGTTGTTCAGTCTCTTCAGCTTCTTCGCTCACCTGCGTTTGAGAAAGAAGGAAAATTTCTTGCTCTTCCTGAGTGAGGAAAATAGCTTCGTTATCGTGAATGCCCATGAGGTTTATGTCTGTGTCCTCCAATTCTTCAATTACCTCTTCTCCTTCATCGGCATAATTTTCCTGTAGGGGTGGTCTAATCTGTTGATCAGGACCCCTCTATTCTCTTTGATCCCTGGGATCTCTTTGCCTGATTTGAGGAGGATTTCTTCTGAAGTTAGGATTCCGAATTTGTGGAGCAGGTTGATTTTCTCTAGGAGGATTTCTTTCGGATACAGTAAGTCTCTCCATCATCCTTTCCATTTCTCTAGCTAAGGAATCCAATTTGGCATCAGAAGAAGATGTGGAAGGTTCTTCTTTAATTGTGACTCTCCTTTCGGTCCTCTGTCTTGCCCTTTTAGCCAACAGGTTGGCCTCCACACTTATTGCGCTTTTCTGCATGTCTTCCAGGGTGGTGGAGTTTCTTTCCCTTAATTGATATGACATATCAGCGTCGAAACCGCCAAGAAATTTTATCAGTGCTAAACCTTGTGGGGGTTTAATATCGGCTGGAATTGCATTGTACAAATTATTGAAGCGGGTGCAGTAATCTTGAACTGTCTCACCTTGATTCCTTCTGGTGTTTTCGTATTCTGACAAGATTTGGAGAGGTTTTTTCTTTACCTCCCATATGTCTAGAAAACTTCTTTGAAACAATGTAAGGTCGAGCACTGAGGTAGAGCATAAACCTTTGTACCATTTCTTAACGTCACTGGTCAAACTCTACGCAAACAATATCATTTGAACGTCAGCTTCATCTACTTCCTGCAGATAAAAATAGTCATTCATTTTATCAGCGTGTTGTTGTGCGCTCAAGGGTGCGCTCAAGGGCCTTGTTCCATCGAACTATGGAAGTCTCATTTGATAATCCTGGGGCATAGCATGTAGAGGTGCGGCCAACACCAAGGGAGTATATTTGGCTACCATGATAGGTGGAGGAGGTGGGACAGCAACCTAGATGATAGGTGGGGCAGTGACAGAAGATCAGGAGGAGGAGGGGCTTGCTAGCATGGAGTGAGCAGTTTGAGGTTTTGTAGTGGGAGATAGTATTTCAGGGGTCCGGGGTTGTAGGATTTTTGGGTCTAAAACGATTTCAATTACGAAGCTATCAGATTTCGTTCTAAACAGGCTTTGTTCGAAAATGGTGTCAAAGTCGAGATCTTGAAGGGTAACGAGTTCCTCTGGGAGGGAAAAGGACTTGTGAAGGAGACTATGACTCCCTGAGCCTTCTGTAATGATCTTCTTTCTAAGTAACTTTTCTGGATTATCAGTCGCTATTGCAAGTTCTAGGACTGGGTGAGATTGAGTATAAACTCTTTTAGTAGCCAAATTTTTCTAATTTTTATATATTTTTAGTTTTATGAGTCCGAAACTAATATGCACAAGCTTTTAACAACCTCTAAACATTATTTATTTCTCAGATTTACAATTTGTTCATAAACAAAGTCTTCTTCTAGGAAAAAGGAAAACGTGGGGTTGAAAGTTTGTTTAGTTTTCCCCAGTATGGTAGCCACTATGTTAACGCCCTGTAAATTCCCAGAGGTTGTCAGGGTAGAAGAAATTTACAAGAGGTAACTTTATCCAACCACTTTGAAACTGGACTCTAGCCCTACCAGCTTTAGAGAGGGATCTCTCTGTATGATTTAGCTATGTTTTAACTTTAAGATATTAGGTTAGTTGTATAAAATAAGATTGACTGGTTTGTTGTTTTTGTTAAATTGGCTGAAGGGGCTTTACGCATCCATTGGGCTATGGGGTCTGTATTATAAAGATAGAAATCTAAACCAGGAACAAAGATTCTTTTCACAGGGAAAGATAATGCATTCATTGGATTCTTTAGCAGTAAAATGATGAATAGAAGAAAAGATGAGAATATCAATTAAAGTAAAGAAGCATTTAAGAATTTATTCACTGTAATATCAGAAGATAAACATTAAAACCTTTCAAAGTTGGAAAACAGGGTATACAAAGATAAATCCTGCAACATGTGTTACTTTTAAAAGATTATATTAGAAAACAATATGACAACTGAGCAAGAAGGACATTTAACATAGAAAAGAAAACATCACCAATGAATAACACGCGAGAATCCTGTGAAACGTCTCTTTATATTACTGGAAGATCTCTTGATAAAAATTGCAGTCTTTGTAGCTTGCAGGGCGTAAAGATCAACCCTCAGTACTTCAAAATTTGAAGTATTTATAATCAAAATTACATACAACCCTGTCATTAAAGATCAGGACATGGAAAATCTAAATTTAGCTAACTAACTTAACAAGATACAAAAATTTAGGAAACT
>JASDQU010362750.1:0-11706 GCA_032191745.1 Picea mariana
GCAAGTTGTCCTCCTCCAAGTTGAAATCATCATCCATTGGAGCATTATAAATGTCTTGGATCAATCTATTTGTCCCATCATCATCAACTGTATTATTAATATCATCATTTTCCATAGGAATAACGTGATCATCATTATCCACACGATTAAGTTCATCTTGTTCTTCAATATTATCTCTATGAAAACGTCTCCTGCTAGGCGACATCACATTCTTAGGATGATTTTTCTTTAATAAAAATAATAGAAGCTATAAAATACAGTTAGAGTATATCAAAAATATTATTTTGAAAGATAAATTAAAAAAAATAAAATTAATGTATAATACCCTTAAAGATCTATAATAACTAATTACTTACCATGGGATGATATTCATTGCCCCCTTCAACGTGATCATTCTCCCTACAATGTTTTTCAACTATTTTTAAAGGTAGTCTTCTTCCATTAAAACCCCTACATTCACAACAAGGGCAATAAAATTTCCCATCACCATGAATCACCATTTTCCGCTTTAACATAACAAGCTCTCTTTTCTCGTCTGGAGTTGACATTGTAATTACCTATTACAACAAATCCATTGAAACATTATAAGTACAATATACAAATCTATTCAAATAATTTGGTATATATTTAGAGATTTGTAATGAAAATTATACTACATGTTCAAAAAAAATAAGGGACAAAGCATGAAACCTAAAATCAGCTACAAAAAATAAGGAACAAAGCATGAAACCAATGCATTTCATATCCAATGTACAACACTGGCTATTTGGGAATCTAAATGACACTTGGTTCTAAAACAACAGATTGAATTACACATAAACATCCAAACATAAATGAATCTTCTAATAATCTCTTTGTTGTGATCCACCTACTATTATGTTGTCAAAATTGAGGAACAAAATTGATAGAAGTACAAGAAAGAGTTTGGGGAGAAAAATAAATCATGACATAAGAAGCGTAAAGGCAACTTTAATTCTAATAAAAAATGATGATGTAAAGAAAATTAATTTGAATACAACCAATCAAAGATGGCAAGCAATTCCTTGGCATGGTAATGATAAACGATACACTATGTTAGCGATCAAAAATAACTTGCTAATGATTTCCAAATCACATGATAAGACGAGCATTAAGAAGAAGAATCATTTTCAATTTCTTCATATTTAAAGGCTTAGAGACAAGCTCTTAAAGATGGTATTTCAATGTATAAATCGATTTTCTTCTTAAATTAAACCTAAGTTTATTTTAGGGTTTTCGACGGTTAAGTGGCAAATTTGACAGTGTAGTGAGTCGCCGAAAGCTTTGACTTTCGGTGGCTAAAGGGAAAAATGCAATACCAATGAGCCGTCCAATGTGTTGAAGAGTCCAGAATTTAATTCTTTCTGCCCAGATCGCGTTTTTCGAGTTCCAGAACATGTGGGAATGGTATCAAATTAAAGATAATAATTATCAGAAGTTAAATCATCCTCCTCATTAAGTTTTGAAGACATATGGTGAAAGAAGGAATCCAAATGGAATTTCTATTTTTGACAGATATCGCCCAACTGTCAAACAGAGATCTCAAACCAAAATTCAAATAAGCAATTGCATGGGAACCAAAATTCCACAAGTATTACTACCTTTATTGATGAAATAAATGTTCACTTGCATCATCAAGGAGGACCCCACTAGATGAGTAGAGTTCCAATTATAATAAGCTTCACAAGACATCTCATTACCTTTCCTCTACTTCATTTTTAAGTTTCTATCTAACCCTGCAGGAACTCTCTTGTGAAGGAACTTTATAGTAGGTTGAACCTTGTAGTAAGCCTTATTACAATTATTGATTTCACACTACATCTACTATATAGTCCCTATTTAATATATCTGGCCTCAGTACATAGCAATCTATCTATCTATTTAAGGGAGTTAGGGTAGGACCCTAATAGATTCACACGGTTAATTTTTTTGTGAAGACTTGATATGAAACATTAGATAGAGATATTAGTTTGAAACTACTAAAAAAAATAAAATTAGTTTCCTTTTAGATGAACGTGGAGAACAAAGAGTTCATCCCTCCTCTAACCCATAACCTTTGCCCAATGATTTCAAACATTCTATAATGGTATTTTTTAATGATGTAACAACATATGTTATAGAAATGGATGCAAAATCCATTGATACTAATAAATTTATTTATCCCCATTGCCAAATACTATAGATTCTTTTTCAATATCTTTATAAATTTTTGTACTTGTATGGAACATTACAGAGTGTGGTGTTTTTCTTGGGAAGCCTCCCTAGATACTTTTAATATGATTGAAATATATTCTCATGCATCGATATTTCATTCTTAATCATTTTGATATTTTTTTCTTAAAACAAAGGATGGATACTAAAAAACTAGTGATTTCCACGCATGTGTAATGATTTCCCATACCTATATATGTTAGAGGCAAATACGGTTGAACTTAAAGGGAAGAGGTTTATGATGCTTCCCATAGGATATCAAAAGATAAATGGGTTTATGAGCCAATTACATGGAAGGAAAGATATCAAGTTGGATCCTAAGATTGTCCTTTAAGAAAGAAATTTCAAAAAAACATGTCTAAGTCTCGTTATCATGTCTTTTAATGTGCATTTTCCTCTTCTCTAGCACTAATCGATGAGATCTGAATTTTGAATAATTTCCTATTCCATTTCCTTATTTAGATCCATTAGAAATACTACTTTCTTTTTAATTTGTCTAACAATGGACAAGGTTTAATATATTAACAAGGACCTTCCCTTCATCTGGTAGTTCGTCCTTGTATTTTGTTTGGGACTCCCAACACTATTCTTTCCTCTGCATGTTCTTAGGTGTATAAATCTTAAATATTCTCATGAATATGACTATAAATAAGTATTCAAAGATATTGAAAAACTAGATTGGACTATTACCTCATCTAGTAGATCCAATTCCTACGGGTCCGAGAGAGTGCATATTCCTCTAGACAAATCTTTGTCATATATACTAATTTGATTCCCTTTTTTCCAAATGATATTTTGAATAAATTTCATGTCATTATTTCTCATCTTAGTGTCTTGACAAAAACTATTTTCATACTATGATTGTGAATTAACATCATTACTCCATCTTGCTTCATTATAGTTTCTAACTCCTTTTAGATACATATCTTCACATTAAGGGTTTTAATACGTCAATTGAAAGAAAACATAATAATTTAATGGATCACTAGATATTCATGAGGTAGAGATATGCAAAGTATCAGATAGGATTTTATTTGAGGGTTTTCGAAGGCTAAGTGGCAAATTTGACAGTGTAGTGAGTCATTGAAAGCTCTGAATTTCGGCAGCTAAAGAGAAAAACGCAAGACCAATGAGCCACTGAATGTGCTGAAGAGTCCATAATTTAATTATTTCTGCCCAGATCACATTTTTTGAGTTTTAGAACATGTGGGAATGGTATCAAATTAAAGATAATAATTATTAGAAGTTAAATCATCCTCCAGCTCATTAAGTTTTGAAGACATATGGCAAAAGAAGGAAGCCAAATGGCATTTCTATTTTTGACAGAAATCACCCAAATGTCAAATAAAGATCTCAAAATCCATGATCTTCACCTACAAACTACCAAGTAATGCTAAGAGGGTAAATTCAACCTAAAATGATCTTACTTGTCATATCCTTTTTTGATTATATTCAGTTTTAGTTATTTTCAAATCCATTTTTATAGAATCTTGAAATTGTGAAAAGTGGATAAACCATAAAATCTTTCTAAGGAGTTAAACTAAACCATAAAATCTGATTTAAGGAGTGAAAATAAACCATAAAATAGTTCAATACCACCAAATTACTAAATCACACAGAAATTTTTTAAGTATTGACCTTCAAAATCTCAACTATGTAGAGTCTAATCAATTCAATGTTTCTCTTCTTGAAAGAGAATTGAAATCAATATTTCATAAAAAACCAGAACACCATTTCATAAATTAGTCACACAACTGTAGAAAATGATTGTCGCAACTATAGCACATTTGTCGTAACTGAGATATATATAGGATTGATTTCGTCGGTCTTTCGACGAATTCGATCAAATTGACCAAACAATAAGTCAATGACCGTTTGATTCTCACACGTGCCATAGTTGGTCGTTATAATGACTAAATTTGGAATGTTGGTCGCTGGAGCGGCGAACAGTTGGACCCCGAAAAAAAAAGGAAATTTAGTCCAAAAAAATCAAAAACATTATGACGAAATTCTAAACCATCGTAATTTCCGCCCAATGTGGTAGTGCTACCACATTCAGGATCAACATTTTGTCAACCATTTATCTTAATTTTAACAGTTTAATGTCTAATACCATTTGGACTATTCCCTTAGAGCCCAAATGAAATTTTAAATTATGTTACTTACTAAGTATCCTAGTTCATAAATCCAGAGTATCTTTAGGTCAAGATTGGTCTTAACCATTACACCTAGAATTATTCCTTATGTTCAGCATAGTCAGGGATGGAGGCCACTCTCCTCCTCCCAGAAGAAATCTGGCATATTATTTTCCTATCCACCAAGCAAGGGAGGCTATTGTGATTTCTCACTCAATCACTCTATATTTCTACAACTTCATTTGTTAGCTTGATTGGAAAAACCTTGTCCAACAATTCATGTACCTAGAAACAAAATTCGTCTCTCAGTCCACTTTGAAACCCGAGAGTTGTGCATGCTCTCCCTTTTCAGGGAATGATCACCAGACTCATTCCTCTAATCATGAGGGATTATACACATATAATAGGTTTAACCCTTCATTAAAGAAGTAATCATTACTGCTATGGATCCTTTCCATCCGTTCACATTGCTATTTTAGTTTAAATATTAATGTTAATCAACATAATCTCATCCCTGTAGGATCGACTTTCATTTCCCAAGAAATGATAACCTCCCTTTGTCACACACTAGCATGGTTCTATATCGTTGGGGTAAAATCCCAACTGTATTTTAAATCTGCATCCTTCTACTAAAGGAACTTATGTAGATGATTTATGTTTGGAGATAATATTCTCCACAGGCTCATATTAGACTTGGTAATCAAATATTATGATTGTACAACAGCACATACAATTTCACAGTAAAGTCAACTTCTTTATTTCAGAACATTAGCAACATACAGTGCCAATTTCCAAAACATCTATCAACATTAAAGGATCTCCTTCCTCTCTTCAGTAGAAGTTTTCTAAGCCTCTTAGGAATGTGGTAAGATAGGGTGTTACCCCTTAAATTTCTCCAGAAATATTTTCATACGACTCGTGCATGAGCCCAAGCAGGCCAAGTGTTTTTGTTGTGCTCTGATACCAATTTGTAACACACTCGACCCCTAAATGCAATTTTAAGGGGTGGGGCATCATAATTTATTTATTTTCCTTAACAAACTCATCTTGAATCATCTCTTCGAGATGATTCATTCTATTTTACTTACCTGTAGCTTTCTAGCGACTGCTACCAGGATCTAAACTAACCCTTGGTTCATATCTTACACCTTCCCAAAGTTCTTCAGGCATTCATTAGTTGAGGGCCACGTGACGCCCATGTGGCTTAATCCCATTCATACCATCTTTAGGTTCCTACCTCCCATAGGGTAGGTCCATCCATTATCCAATCCAATGACTGGATTAACCCTCATCTAACACTCAGGCTAGCAGGAAATTCAGCATTCGGCCTTCAGATTTGAATTCTAGGCCAAAATAACCATCACGTGATTCCTCTAGAGTGGAAAATCTCTGAAGTTCACAATTTGATGTCACGTGTCCTCAGAGAATTTGACGACTCTGATTCACTTTGGGACTCTAGGCTTCGGTAGTTCATGAGTCTTCACTCATGAAAAACTCTAGAGTGAAATCCTTCCAGATTGTTAGATCTTCTGACACACGTCCTCCTTTATTCAATGGTCATTATGAACTCCAACGCTTCAGCCTTCGAGATTTGTCGACCCATGCAACACCACTTTTCCCAAAGTGTTTATCCTCTGAAGTGGAGGATCTGCTGACACCTTTCCTCTACCGATGGACGACTCAGATGAACTCTTAGACTCTAGCCTTCAGGAGTTATGGCTTCTCTATCTCCACTTTCTTATGAAGTGGCAGATCTTATACCATGCATCCTCCTTCATGGATGGCTGAGATGACTTCATGACTCTGACCTTCGATAGTCCTCGCACCTCCACTCTTCAACTCTTCCAGAGTACTTCTACTCTAGAGTGTGGGAGATGGAGACACCTGTCCTTACTAACGGACAACTTAGATATGCTCCGCTCCTTCTGGCTTCAAGGATATTCAAAGAACCTCACTTCATTTCCTCTGGAGTGGCTCTTCTATAGAGTTAACAATATACTTCCATGTTCCTTCTAGTGCCAACGACTAGGGTCTACTCTGGTAAACTATGTGGCACCTACCTCAGGTCACTGACATCCCATTACCATGTCATGAGGTCACCATACCTAGAAATGTCATCACTCGACAAGTGGGACCCCACGTTCTCTTGACATGATACACACGTCCCCATAATAAAACGACCAAGAGGGGTCCCAAAGGATCCTTATATCCATGGTCCAAAATGCTTCATGACTCCGAATTTCAAGGGTTTTGATGTTACAAAACCCCTATCCTTCCAAAGTGGTCAACGTTGGGATGACCACATCATAGATCTGACGTTGGGATAGTCCCTAGGAATCCTCAGATCTATGACCCAGATTAAATTCGTCACTCTGGGACTTCGGGGGATCCGTCTCCCTTACGATGAATACCAAAGTTCACCAAACTTGTGAAGATTGAAGGAGTCAAGGAGTTAACACCTACGCTCCTACTTCAAGTCCTATGGTTGTGAAAAACCTTTAGATTTTCTCGAGCGGATCTTGTCCGCTCATCTCCCTAAATGAGAGGATCTTCCCTTCGAGACTTGAATCTCACTATCCTTCATGAAATTCGCCAGATCTGCATATTTAGGCACTTTGTGCCATTTATCCTATACTTAACACTTAGAAGAATCTTTTGCGCACCCCTTGCACTTATTCATCAACTCTATAACTTAAGAGGTTCTCGGTCTCTTCCCGCCTCGTAGAGACTCTATGCATACATGCACTACCTATCCTGAGCTTAACCTACTCCTTCCTCCAAGAGACTCAGAACGACTAGGAGTGTCGACATGAATATGTGAAACTATGCCCAAGGTCGATGAAATCACAGCTCCTTTGGTTTAACTGGAGCTGCCACTGAGCTCGAGCATTTACATATACAAACCATATAGTTTATTACTTGCTCAAATACATAATCAAGAAAGGATAAAGGGATACAGTCTAATCATCAATAAAACATACACTTCCCTGCAACATTCATAGGACATTCAACTTTAATCTACAGTTATAGTTTAATTACACAGGATATGAGAATACTTATCTATTACAGGTTGCAGCCAAATAACTAACTGTGGGTGTTCACCTTTCCACCCAACCATAGGCTCAGAGGCATTCATTCTTATCACTCTGGACACCCCCATTCCAAGCCATAATATCACTAGGGAATTTATGTCAATTCTCAATGATCCTTTCTCCTTCACATCTTCTGCGAGGTTTATCATATGCTTCCTTAACATCAAGATCACAACCTTCTTCTCAGGTCCCATTCTCTGCATACTCTCAGAGATTTTCTCTCTCTGTAATGACCTCGATGATGTTTATCAGATACTCCCCTAGTATCAAGATCTTGACCTTCTGTTCATTCTCTTTGCTCGTTCTCAGCTGGAGGGATTCTCTCATTCTCCACTCTTCTCTTTATTCCCTTACATGCCTTTCATGCACATCCCTCCTATCCTGTTCCTTCTGTCAAAAGGAAAACTCGAGTCAGTCTGGGTCTGTAGGACCCTATGGTACTTCGGGCTGACCTTCTGCAGCTAGACCATGCTTCCATTCATGGGGGTGGTTGATGGTTCAACCACTGGTCCTTTCTTCCTTAACTTATTCCTTCTTTGGAACTAGAGGAGGTTTGTTATCCTCGACAAGGGAAATTTAGGGTCATTCGATATAATGAACCCTCTCTTATAGTTTTCACATTCTTTCCTCTAGTGATATCATAGACAGTAATTTCAAGGATTCACTTCCACAGTCAGTTATTGGCAATTAAAACAATAATACATTTACATCATTCCCATGACACAACATGGTAATCCTAATTAATGATTAATTACAACTTGGGGGAAACATGGGTGTTACAGGTACAATGAAATATGCTTCAATATGTCATTTCACTTTTGTTGTTTTATTCATTATAACGTCCCAAAAATGAGATTCCATTAATAATGGAATATGGTGCAATCTGTGCATTTCCAAGTATAATACAAAAGATGTATGAGTTTTGTAATTTCTACTAGATTTAACTTAGTTTTTAAATGGATTTTGACTTACACTTGTACTTAATTTTTGTTTTTATTCTTATTTGTTTCGTATTACAAACAAGAGTAATGTAACACTTGTCCACTTATTTTTCCATGATTAAAAAAATATTTATAAACTTTTTTTTTGTCAATAATCCTGAGCCTTTATATTACTATGAGAAGATAATGTACACAATTTTTTCTCCTGGACTGCCTGTAGGGAAACCAGACCAGCAAAAAAACATAAAACTATCATTCTGAGTTTTCTTGATATATATAATGTTTGTAACTGATAAACTGAAACAAAGATGAATTCTAGTTCCACTGTTTGTCCTATTCTTCTTATTTACTCTACTATAAGAAGGTGGTAAACCCATACCTCTCATGTAATTCAACAAAACATGCATATGGAATAGTATAAAAGACTTAGCTAATGGTTATTCCTTCTTCTACTGGAACTTGGGGTTGGGCATAATCCATATTAGAAAATTCGATACCAACCAACTTGTCTGCAATCAGGTTCAACTTGTGGTTGACCAACTTAACCTAGAGCAACACATCCTCAAGCTTCATGAGAGTTTCTTCAAACCAAAAGGCATCAATTAACACTGGTACTGGCCATTTGGGACAACAAAAGATGTCTTTTATTTGTCTTTGGGAGTTATACCAATCTGCCAGAAACCACTTTTTAAATCAAATTTGCTGAACACATTACCCTTCCCAATTTTAGAAAACAACAATTCTTTTGATGGTAAGGGAAACCTAATTGGAAGCAGAGCATCATTCAAGGCTCTGTAATTGATTACCATTCTGGGTTTTCCTCGCTTTTGCTCACTGTGCTTATTGACATAAAAAGCAGGACAAGCCCAAGGGCTTCTACTGATTTCTATCAATTTTCTTTCTAGGAGCTCTGTAATTTATTTCTGGCAATACTCACATTCTGTTGGAGACATGTGATTTGCAGAATCTTTTTGCAGCTTTGGGGTGTAATTTTCCTTATAGGGAAAGCTGACAAAATACGCTCTTTGTTCCAAAAATCATTGGGATATTCTGATGTACAATCCCTTTCTATTTTATCCTTTATATCCTTTATCATTTCACTACCATGCTTTTCAGTATGACCAATGATTTTCTGAATATGGATTAGACTGCTAGCAGATTTTTCAACTTGTTGGAAAGTTTGCTTAACTACTATTCTTGTTTCATAACAATATTTGTTGGGTACCTTAATTTCTTTACCCAAAATTGTAAGCTGTACAAAGTTACTACCTATAATAAAAGGAAAACATTTATTTACAAAATCCTGTCCAAGTAGTATATCTGCACCAGTATCATAACAATAGAGTGTAACTGCTACTTTGGCTTCTTGGATTAATATGGGAAAGTCTGGGGCAATATATCTAATCTTGATTTCAAACTTATTGATAGCTCTAAAAGAGATATCAATTGGTTGCCAATAGTAAGTTGTTATAGCTCCATGCTTTGCACATGAATTCATTGCTCCTGTATCAAGCTGTGCATCTAAGGTGTACTGCAGATATCCTTGAATTTTTATATTCACAGAAATGACCAATCTATCATCGAGACCATTCATTTTCTTAGACTCATATGGTTCATTTTCTGTTTCTGTATTGAACATTTCTTTCTCTAATTGTTCATCTCTTTTCATTTTTAGAAAGTTCAATTCWTCTTTTTGAAGTTTCAAGCTCTTCCATAAATTAGCAACTAATGCTTCCTTTTCTCTGATAGATTCTTCAAGATGAAATATGGTATTATCCAAAGAATCTCCATCTAATGGATTTTCTTTCTGCATCAATTCTTTAATTGGTTATGAGAATTTAACAATAACTTTTGCTCTGCTATCTTTATGCTGAGATGGCATGATATCATCATCTGTGGGTGTATAGTTGTGGATATTCACCACACTTGGCTGCTGGATTTTTTTCAATTTGAGCAGAGATCTGGGAAAGTTGAGAAGCATAGTGGCGAGAGAGCTGGAATTGTCCAGGAGTGAGAGTGGACAATTTCTCTTGGAGGACAGACCTTTGTTTAAGAAGAGAAGGAAGGTCTGTATAAGGAGACATCATCTTAATGTCTAGAAAGTTCATTGTTTCTACTATCTGTGATGAATCTGAATCATAATCAGAATCTTGATCAATTGGGTTGTCTTTAGGGATATAGGACTCACTATCCTCAGTTAGTGAAAGGTATTCACCATCTGAACGGCTTTCAACCAAATCCCATTCTGAAGGATCATAACCAGATTGGAATAGATCCATGATCTTTGATTGGAACTTAGTTTTAGTCTGCAGCGGACACTGAGAAGCCCAGTGGCCAAGATTTTTGCAGATAAAGCAGGATGACTGCTTTGATTGACGATTCTGTGGCCTGCGTTTGAAATAGGCTTTCTTGTTAGAGTGACTGTTTCTAGTAAACCTCTTAGGGTATTTCTTAGAAAATCCTCGTGATTTTGGTTACATCTAAAACAACCACAATCCTTTTTACAGGAATCCTTTTTAACATTCTTTTTGTTACAACCGAAATGATAAGTTTCTATGAATATATCACAGACATATGAGTCAAAACCTAACTGTTTCTTCACATATTTATTTGTTTTTCTGCGAAGGCATTCTTTTTGGAGAGCCATGACTATATGCTCATGCAAACCTGCTAGAGATAATTGTGTTAGATCAATATCTAATTCTTCAAGGCGATCTCTAACAAGGTCAAGTACTTTTCCAGGCATTGCAGACAAATATTTTCTGAGGTATGCTACATTGTCTAGATCTGGAGATTTATATAATAAGTCTTGCATTGTATATAAGAATTCAGGGAGTTGGGAAATATGGCATAGTTGTTGATTCATGAATAGATCTGCATAATGATTTGAATCTATTTTTGCGCTGCCATAGAATTCATGTACAACTGCTTTTATAAGCTCTTCTACAGGATTATCATGGTTCATTATCTTGATCTTATCTTCTTCTTGAACTCTGTCCCACCAGAGTCCTAAGTTTCTTGTAAATCCCCAAGTTAATCTCAAGGATAACTTATTCCAGGCTATCCTATTTCGAAATATCATTTTCTGGGTTTTTGCACATGCCTGCCATTTCTAAAAGATTAACATCATTTCATTCTTAGATTTGCAATTGATATTTGTTATGGGTGCATATTCTATGTTCTCTCTAGAGAATGAGGCATGTTCAGCAGAATTAGCTGGATCAAAAGGGACTTTCTTTGAAGAACCATATTTGGCATTGCACCATTTCTCCCAAGCAGATTGGAAGGCATTTCCTCCTGCGTCATCAT
>JASDQU010362751.1:0-10180 GCA_032191745.1 Picea mariana
AGAGTTAGTTAACAGTGGGATTTACAGTGCACCGGGGCTGAGGGGTTTTGGGCTCGGAGGGCTAGGACGTCCATAGATGTCCTAGGGCTAGGCGTACTAGTCGGTAGGGTGGCTGGTTTTGGGGTGTCTTCAGGAGCAAGCTGCTGCGGAGCAGATTCAAGCTAAGGAGGTAGCATCAGATTAAGGTTAGTTATGAATCTTTAGAATGAAATTGTTAATAAATTTTATTTATTGTAATATCGGATTTATTATGCAAAATTGAGTGAATTTCAAAATTACTGCTCTGTTTTAATTCTTGGTAGTTTAAATTAAATGACGGTCTTTACAGCAACCGATAAAGTGGTCATGGACTTTCTTGAAGACAGAATTATCGCTAGATTTGGGGTGCCAGCGAAAATAACTACTGATAATGCCAAATCCTTAAGCTCAACAGAACTATCCTCATTCTGTTTCAAATATGGCATTATATTATCTCACTCATCAAATTACTATCCCCAAGGCAATGGCCTTGCTGAATCTAGTAACAAGAATTTAATGACAATTCTCAAGAAAACCATTGGGGATAACAAAAGATCGTGGGATAATAAGATCAAGTTTGCACTATGGGCCGATAGGATCACAAAAAAGAGTTCAACAGGAAAGAGTCCCTTTGAGTTGGTTTATGGCCTCGATGTTTCTTTGCCAGTACACCTCAAACTTCCAGTGTATCAGTTTGTCCAGAAGTATGGCTTGGATGAAGATTTTCATCAAAACAGGACCGATCAAATAATTGAGTTAGATGAAAACAGAAGGAAAGCCCTTGATCAAAGCATAAAAAATCAAGAAAAGATAAAAAGAACCTTTCATAAATCTTCAAGACAAAGGGATTTCCAAGCAGGTGATACAGTCCTCTTATGGGACAAACAGAGAGAGAAACCAGGAAGTCACGGCAAGTTCGACAGTTTATGGGCAGGGCCTTATATTATCCAGGATGTAGCTGGAAATAACTCTTTTGTCCTGAGCAGATTGGACGGTGAGAAGTTGCCACTACCGGTGTTGCCGTCCTAATGCACACTTGCTAACGTGAGCTAAGTCCTGCTCACTTAGTGTGCCCTCGGAGACACAATGTCTAGGTTCCAAGCCCACACTGTCACCTTGACTGGAACCTCTTCCTTCTAGGCTTACTCCTAGGGAATCCAAGGGGGGTTGTCCCTAGTTGCTAAGTTAATTTTAGAGTTAAGTGTTCTAGGAGTTAGTTTTATTTTATTATAGGCCAAAGGGAAAACTAGCCTATGATGACAAGAAGCAATGCAAGTGCGATTCTAAGTCTAAATGAGAGTCAACCCTTTCCCTAAAGTCAACTAAGGACTAGTGCCTAATGTTGGGTTATGGGGTCGACTATGTTTGAGAGTAGTTCGTTACAAAAGTCTTACAATCAAATCAAGTAAACTACCCCAAACAAAGATTACTAGACAATTACAAAGTGTTATAACAATTATAAGATATACAAAAGATGTACAAATAAATACAAAATAGACAAATGTAAGTGTTCAAAGTTTTCCAAGCATGCCCCCAATAGCACTTACTCTATTGGACTACCTTCACTGACTACAATCACACAAGCACTCAAGAATCAAGAGAAGTAATGCCTCCCCAAGTGGGATGCTCAAAACTTCCTTGACTCATACCACAACAACAATTGATTAATGAGATATTCAAGATAGTAAATCAATGTGTCATATCAACATGAAAGATAAAGACAAGTAGTTGCAAGAAAAGAGATATAGCAATGAGATAATCACAAGTTAAGTTTGCCTATCAATACATCTACTTTCCCCCAAACATACAAAAGTGATCTATGCAACTAAGTGTTCTTTCTTAAGAATTTTAGTTCCCACCCCCTAGACTAGATGTGTGTCTCAATCTTTCTTCTTCACCAAATAACTGCCCGGTGCTTAAGATAATGGGGCTATGAGTCCCCACCCTAGCTTCCAAGGTCAGCCTGTCACCACAGTAAGAAGTAGTCCTGACACGGGATCTCCCCAACGAAATCACGGGACGGTCCCCCGCCACTTCCGCCGGACTGTCCTTCAAACCCGTTTTAGATGGTGGAAAGAGATGATTAGGACCCCTAAAATGTTGCTAAGTGTTATTAGGACCCTCGGGTGGGTCTTTAAGGTGTGTTGGGTGTATTTTAATGAGTTTTATGCACTTAAATTTTATCTTTTTAACGTTTGGCCGTGAGCAAAAGTGTGTGAAACGAATGCTTGAAATTGTGTAATCACACCACCATCAACATGTAGAGATATAGAAAAACGATAGCACAATGTTTAAACCATTTAGATAACCATCACATGAAAGGAAATTCAAAAGATATTAAGTGTAAGACCATAAACCATCACATGTAATGTTACTTGAGAGATAAAACTTTAAGCACTTAAATGATTAGACCATAAACATGTAAGATGTGATGTAAGAAGTGCTTTGCAATGTGTTAAAGTGTTTGAGAAATTTAAGAGGAGTTAGGCAGTGAGTATATGTGTTTAATCATCCACATCCAAATCATAAACATTTAACCATGTGTGTGTTAAACCATAAGCGTTAATCCCTTAAACATCAACTCATATGTGTGTGAAGCTTAAGTGTTAAAATATGATCAAGGCCGTGAGCAATTAAGTGTCAAGCATGTGAAGCATCAAACTATAACAAAGATAAGTGATATGCTAGCAAATGAACACTAGACCGTGAGCAATCAAGGAGTGAAGAGGCCGTGGGTGTTGAGCAAATAATGAGACCGTGAGCTCAAGTGCAAGTGCCTCAATAAGTGAACTAGGCCGTGAGCAAAGTGTGCTAGGCCGTGAACATAAAGTGTGTTAGGCCGTGGGTGATAAATGGCTAGGCCATGAGCTTTAAACAAACATTCAAAATGTGCTCTAGAACTTAACCAATATCACATAATAGTTATGCTAAGTTACTATAGTGAAATAGCTTTAAAAGATAAATGAACTTAGCAAATTAGAGACTACTAGAAAATCACCACTTCATGTGCATCTAAAGATTAGCTAAACAACTTGAAACTAAAAGGACTAAAGCATTGTAATCACATCCAAGTTATCTAACCATTTACCATAAGACGTAAAAGCATATGAAAGAAATAAACTTGTGAAAGAGAGCTATCTAAGATATAACAACTTCTAAAGCATAGAGATCACCACAAGTTAACGTCCTTAAGCCAAGGCGATTTTGGGGATGACTCCCCCAAGGTGCCGGCAAGTGAGGCTAACACTACCAAGATAAACTTGCACAGAAAAGGAGGGCTTTGAGTCTTATGTCCTTCACATACATGAAGAGACTAGACAGGCTGCTGGCCTACTCCTCAGGCAAGAACTATCTTAGTATTGCTAACATACATTAGGTTTATTTTATTTAACAGAAATGAAAGAACTTGAAAAGAAAAACACCACTACAATGGTCAAGGTGGTGGCAAGCCTCCCGATTTTGATCAAAGAGGGTAGCTGATTTGTACAATAACAAATAAATGGAATAAAAGCTAAACTAATAAGTTATATGAACAAAAGAATAGCTAATCTAAGTTAGGTTTATTTTAGGGCCCAAAAACTTAGAAATATTGCAGAAAATTTAGAAAAGGAAAGAGAAAAGAGGAGAGATGTTACCCAAACCAAAGAAGAGTAGTTTGGAAGACCTCCTAGGTGCTAAATGCAGCTTGTACCTTCAAAATGTATCGCTGTCCTGCAAAAACAGCAAGCAAAAGCTTGCTGGAAATGCTGCAAAAACACCAAATTTTATAACAGAAATTTCTGTGTATACATAGAAAATTTCCAGCAAAGAGATATGATAATAAAAATTGATTTTGTGACCTATCTAAGAGTTAGAAAGCTATAGAAAATGATATGAAATGATAGCAAGATATCATATGTAAAAGAAGAAGCAAGGAGTTTGAGACAACCAAGGTTGAAATCTGCTCTAAAATCTCTTCCAAACCCTAACCTGTGAGACAAACCTGCAACTCAAACACAATGTAGATCTATAGCAGCATAGTATGATTGATTAGTATAAACGCTTGAACTAATTCATAACTCTATCTAACCACAATACATAGATCATCAACACTAATGTCTATTTGATCTACTTTAACAAACTAATTTATCAAATATACATGCATATAGATCACAAAAATGAGCAAGGAACAAGATCACCTCATATGATTTGATTACAAGACTAATCTCAATAATCCAAATGTCCTCCAAAGCTTTCTTTATTCATCCAATAGTGTGAGAATATTGGGCAACTAATTGCTCTAAAAATCCCAAGAGGAAATGAGTGAGTGGAAGTTGGCAAGCAAAAAGATGGCAAGAATTCGGTAGCATAACAATAGCTCAAAGAATGGTAAGGAAAAAGTGAGGGGAACGCTTCTCTTTATACCTCTAGAGGTCAAGAGAAGTGACTTGGATGAGCTCCAAGTGTCAAATCAATAGCTAGAGATCAAATCCCAAGAGAGGGGGCACCCCACTTAGGGTTTGAAGCTTGGAAATGAGAGATGGTGAGGTGTAGGCACTTGATAGGCTAGAAAACCATCAAGGGGGGGGGGCGCACTTAGTCATTTAGGAGGGCCCACTTGCTTAGAATAGCAAGTAGTTAGGTTTGGGTGTGAGTTGGAGTGAGTCTCCAACTAGATGGGGCGCAAATGAGAGGAGGGCGTGAGGTTTTGAGAGAGTAGAGTTAGGTTAAAGGTTAGGGTTTTGGTAGGGGTTAGGTTTTAGGTAGTCTAGGAGGGCGCTCCACATGTGTGGAGTGTCTCTTGAAGTTCCCAAGGCTGTGTTGATCGCCTATTCAGCACAGAGGTCAACTCATTTTCATGAAGATTTATCTATGTTGAAGACAGAGATGGTTCTACTTGGGTATCTGATACCCCAGCACTTAATTTTTTGTAAACGGGATTTCCGCACCCCTGTGTGGGTTTATAATGTAATAATGTCTGCATGGATCATAGTTAGTTCAGGTACCTTGGGTGATCCATCAGGGGAGTTCCTTTCATCGGGGGTTTTTTATTCTCAGGTTGTCGACCAGACAAGCTCCTGGCCGACTTCCCTTGAGTTTTTCCCTCCACAGGCTTCCTCCAAAGTGGTGGAAGGCGCTCTGATGGTCTCATTCATCGAGTAAACTCTTAGGATTATTATAAATGACCATGCCAGGCAGTGTCCGAAGTTTCGTGGAATTCCGTCGAGTCTAGAGTAGTTTTTTTTAATTAATTAAATTTTTTAAAATTTAATTAATTAATTATTTTTTGAGCTAAATATTGTAAAAACTTTGTCTTTGGGAGAAAGATAGGGGTATTTGTGCTCAAAATGAATAGAACAACACTCCCTACACCCATGGACCAAGTTTCAGTTCAGTCAGACTAAGTTAACATGGTCTTAGTCCACTCAGAGTCAGTTAGAGTCATAAACGACAATTTTAATTGCTAAGGTGATATTACTAAAATATCACAAAAACATTGTAATTTTGAGTTAGTGAGTGGATGTTAAGGTGGCAATGAGCAAGTTAGACCCTCCTAACCTACCCAAACCCATCCTAACCTTTTACCAACTTAATTCAACCTATTAATTCACTTTTTGACCATCTTTTTCCTTGCCCTAAGGGGACATTCGACCCATAACTAATTAAACCCCTTGAATTACTCCTTGGGGACTTCAAGAGACACTCCACACATGTGGAGCGCTCCCCTAGGCTTACCAAAACCCTAAACTACCAAAACCCTAACCTTTAAACTAACCTTACCACACTCCTACTCCCTCAAAACCCTCACGCCCCTCCTTGTGGTGCGCCCCATTGGTTGGGGAGTCACTCCCTTTACCCAAGACCTAACCCACGCTCTATTTTGGGCATGTGGGTTCTCTTTCCCTTAACCTAGGCGCCCTTTTGGGGACCTTTCCCCTTCCCAACACCTCTCCTAACCAATCCGCCCACCTTTTCCTTCTCCCAAGCCTCTTGCATGGCGCCCTCTCTTGATGAGAGTTCGTTGGAACTCACACAAACCTTAACCAAACGCTATTTTTGGCATATGGGGTCTCCTAACTACCCTAGTGCGCCCTTCTTGGATGGATAAACATCCTATCCAAGCTCTCCACCTCATCCTTTCACTTGTGCATGATTGAAACCCTAGCTTGGGCGCCCCTATCATTGAGATATGTGCTCTAGCTCATGATTTGACACTTGGAGTTGATCCAAGTGCCTTACTTTTGCCTCTTGGGGTATAAAAGGAACCCTCTCCCTCATTCTTTCCTCACGAATCTTTTGCTAACACTATTATGCTGAAATTTTTCATCATTCTCTCTTCTTGCTCTTGCCATTTTGCCATCCATTCATTGCTCTTGGAGGTTTAGTAGCAAACCGGTGGCTACAACACTCTCCAATTTTTGGTAATGAGAAAAATCTTTGGAGGATCATTGGTGTATTTATAGTTATCTTTTACATTCCAAACATATGAGGTGATATTGCTAACTTTTTGTGGATTTGTTTATGGTAGTAGATCTTGGGTACAAGTTGTCTTGCTTGGGTAAACTAGTTGAATGTTCTCATTGCTAGTTTATGTTTATCTTTGATAACTTAGGATTGTAGTTATCTCTTCCTATTGTTGATTAAAGAAAACTATCTATGCCATACTCGTATTTGCTCTAAGCTTTTGCAGGTCATCTTCAAGGGTTTCACTTGGGTAGTGCTTGTGGAGAAGTCTACTCTTGAAGCTCACAAACACTCCAAAAACTTTTCCTTTATCATATTCTTTTATGCATTCATTCCAACTTATTTTTCAGCTGATATATTAGTCATTGATAGGTCAAAAATATATTTTTCTGTTCATAATACCTTGCTGGAAATTTTTTGTGCATGCACAGAAATTTCTGAAGATAACATTGGTGTTCTTGCAGCATTTCCAACAAGCTTTTGCTTGCTGTTTTTGCAGGGCAGCGTTATATTTGGATAGTACAAGCTGCATACAACACCTAGGAGGCTTCCCAAGCACTCTCCTTGACTTGGGTGACATTTCTCCTCTCTTTTCCTTCATCTTTTGTAAATTTCTGAAGTTTTTCTTAGTGTTTTAAGAGCTCTAAAAGCAACCTAACTTAGTTAGCATTTTTTTTGTGGATATAACTCTTAGATTAGCTTATACTTCATTCTTTATTTGTTGTAAAATCAATCTAATAATGATAGCTAGCATTGTCAAGATAGTTCTTGCCTGAGGGGTAGGCCAGCAGCTTGTCCTTCGTTCATATTCAAGAATGCCTCTGTTTTCATCAGAGTGGCTGGAATCAAAGCCCCCCTTTTCTGTGCAAGTTTGTCTTAATACTATTAGCTTCACTTGCCGGCACCTTGGGGGAGTCATCCCCAATATCGCCCTTGGCTTAAGGAAATCAACTTGTGGTGTTTATCTTACTTTCTTAGTTTGATATATCTTAGATAGATCTACATTTGCAATCTTAGTTTCCATTTTCATTGTCTCTCATATGCTATTGTATCTCCTTGCTTATGGTTAGATAATTTCATTGTACTCCTATGTTCTAGATCTATCACCTTGTGAAGTTGCCTAACCTGTCTTAGATTGCATATGATGATGAGATGTTAGAGATCTTGTTTATTTGCTAAGTTCATTATTCATTAAAGCTCTTTCATTTGATAACTTGGCATTATTTGTAAGTGATATTGTTTAGGGTTTCCATTTATTTTAAGACCAAACACTAAACAATATTTTGGGGCATTTTTGAGCCCCTTTCTAGCCCACGGCCTAGCCTCTTTTGGCTCATGGCCTAGTGCCCTTTGGGCACCCTTTTTGCTCACGGCTCAACTCTTAGTTGAGCCTCTTGTTGAGCTCACAGCTTGCCTCCTTTGAGGTCACGGCCCTCCTCCTTGCTCACGGCCTTGTGCCTTGTTGAGCTCACGGCCTAGTGGTTGGCTTTAGCCACTTAGCCCTCACGGCATACCTCTTGGGTGCTCACAGCCTAACCTTTTGGTTGGTTGCAACCCTTCCACACACCTCAAACCCCACGGCCTCCTAGCACAAATGCTCACGGCCTAGGTTGTCTTCATTGCTGCACATAACACACTTTTGTTAGTAGGTTAATAACTTGTATGCTTATGGTTTAGTTTACTTACACACTTTGGATGCATATAAGGTAACCTTGTTTTGATTGATAGCTTAATACTTATGTTAATACTCTAAATCTTTTAGTCTCTTAAGCTCTCATATTTTAACATCTATTGCAAGCATATTACAACACCTCATACACTTGTGGTTTCAAAACATCTAATGCTCTAAAACTTAATCTTTTATTTTATTGCTAGCACTTCATATAGATTGATAAATGGTCTTACCTCTCATGCGGTGTTAGTTTAGATGTTTTGAACATATATTGCTTATGATTTAGATGTGAATGTTTTAGTATTATTGCTCATAGCTTTATCTATCTTTTGAATGCTCTCACATCTTAACAACTTACAAGTATCTCATTGATCACCTTTACATGTTCATGAACTTAAACTATCTAGGTGCTTAAGGTTCTATCTTTCATTTCAGGTATCATTACATGCTTTATGGTTCATGGTTATATGGTTGATATATCTCACATGTGATGGTACATTGATGGTTTAATCAATTGCTTATATATCGCTTTTATCTTTACATGTTTTTGGTGGTATAATCATTTCTCTTAAGCACTCGTTTTAGACATTTTTGCTCACGGCCATTCGCTAAATCACTAGAATAAAACTGTCTAAAACTCTCTAAAATTAACCCAACACACCTTAAAGACTCACCCGAGGGTCCCTAAAACACTTAGTAACATTTTAGGGGTCATAATCTTCTTTTTCCACCATCTAAAACGGGTAAGAGGGCCAGTCTTTGGGGGAAGTGGCGGGGGACCGTCTCGTGATTTCGTTGGGGAGATCCCCTCTCTGACTACTTCTTATTGTGGTGAAGTGACGGGCTGACCTTGGAAGCTAGGCTGGGGTTCAAAGCCCAGTATCTTGAGCACCGGGCAGTTATTTGGTGGAACTAGAAATTAAGACACACATCTAGTTAGGGGGTTGGGAAATATAAAATCTTTAAGAAAGAACACTAGTTGCATAGATCACACTTGTACATGTTTTGGGGATTGTAGATGTATTGATAGATAACATTACTTGTGATAGCTTCATTGCTATATCTCTAATTTGCAACTACTTACTTATTCTTTCATGTTGATGTGATATTGGTTCATTGTCATTGATATATCTTAAAAATCAATTATCATTGTTGTGGTGTGGATGAGTAAGTGATTGAGTATCCCACCGGGGGAGGCATCACTTTCTTTCATCCTTGAGTGATTTTGTGGGTAGTTGCCAGTGAAGGCAGTCCAAGTGGAGTAAGTGCCACTTGGGGCATGCTTGGCTTAGGGTGTGGAATATTTGTATCTTTTGTATCATTGTATAATCTTTGTATAATATAAATAACCTTAATCTTGTTTGTGGGAAGTGATTCTTTTGTAAACATATTGTAACGAACAACCCTCAAACATAGTTGACCCCATTTGCCCAACCTTAGGCACTAGTCTTTAGTTGACTTAGGGAAAGGGCTTCCTCTCATTTTAAACTAGACTTGCACTTGCATTGCTGCTTGTCATCGTAGGCTAGTTCCCTTGGCCTATAACGAATTGAAACTAATTCCTAGAACTTGTAATCTAAAATTAACTTAGTAACTAGGGACTACCCCCCTTGGTTTCCCTAGGAGTAAGCCTAGACGGAAGAAGTCCTTGTCAAGGTGACAGTGTGGACAAAAACTTAGACATTGTGTCTCTGAGGGCACACTAAGTGAGCGGGACTTAGCTCACGTCTGCAAGTGTGCATAAGGGCGACAACAGGCTGGATTTGGGGGATTTGGTAGTTAGTGGGTCGTTTTTCCCCTTAGGGCAAAAATTAGAAAGTGGAAAAAGTGAATTAAGAGGTTGAATTAAGTTGGGAAAAGGTTAGGAAGGGTTTGGGTAGTTTAGGAGGGTCTAACTTGCCACTTTCCACCTTACACTCACTCACTAACTCACAATTACAATTATTTTTGACATTTGACTAATGTCATTTTTAGCAATTAAAATTGTTGTTTTGACTCTGACTGACTCTGAGTGGGCTAAGACATAGCAAAACTTGCCCGACTGAG
>JASDQU010362755.1:0-11706 GCA_032191745.1 Picea mariana
GAAGACAGTTGGTGGTTGGTGGTCAAATCATTTCTCAACACGTGGCATAGTTTCAACAAGTGGGATGGTGTCACGTGGCCCAGACATGGGCTGCCACGTGGCACTGTAATTGATTGGTTGTTTAAAATTATATGGAGTCCATGGGGATTGAACCCCGAACCTCCTGCCAAGGTGGAGTGCCTTCACACAACATGGGATACCAATAGACCACGCATTAGTTCTTAATATGTATATGTGTTCAAAATTATTTAAGTTTGAACTATGTGTATTTCGGTGCAGGGGGCCGGGCTGTGGCTTAGCCCCAGCCTGCGGTTATGTTAACAATGCATATGACCATGCGCCAAACAATGTGCAGGAGTTTGTTTTGTATTTTCAACGGTTTGAACCATGCGTCGACACTTGGCGCTTAACCATTGACTTGGAGTTTAGCCCTTTTATGCGTGGTCACATGGACCATACACCCAACCGGCTTGGTGGTTAGGGGCTAGGTTCCCTAATCGTCCTACAGTTGCGCGTGGGTAGCATTTGTGTGCCCGGTGCTAGGTTTTAGCATGGAAATGAGCACAGAGGCTAGGTTGGACACATAGAGGTGCAATTTGGTGATCCAGAGACAACAAGTTTGAAGGGGAACTTCCAGGAAGCCTATCTTCTTCATTTTTTGTCCAAATCAAGTGCTAAAAAAGCCCAGCTAGGGGTTTTTGGATGTTCTGAAGCCATTGGAGCCATCTATTTAGAATTTTGAGCATTGTAAAGCACATATTTTATCACTTTGATCAAATAATATAAAAGATCCATTGGAAGCTGGACCAGGAGACGTATCCCAAGAGAGGGGTGAACTCCTTTATCATTTGTTGTGTTATGTGTTTACTGTTCACTGTATTTTGCTGGTTATTATTACATCTTGAATGTGTAATTTATATAAAATTTGTGTTTGCAAATTGATCCTTTTTCATAAGAACACTTAAATAAAAACTTGCAAATAATTTCAAGAATGCATGCCTTTATCATTTTCAGATCAAATGAACCTTGCCCTATTCATCCACATGTGTCACAACCCTACATTCAACTGCATATACTATTTCATCTCTCCGAAAGATGGCTTCCATTCTCTTGGCCATGACTATCTTTGCAACATTCCTTGTCATGCCCTGAAGCACTACTTTTCGTCCACCCTCTTCTGTGAATGACATTTCCATTGTTTTGTAGTTGGTGGTGATAGGCCCTAATGTGCTGAGCCACTGAACTCCTAAGATGATGTTGGTATCCGGAAGATCCATGACATAGACGTCTTGTGTCAACTCATGCCTTCCCAAGGTAATCTTTAGGCCCATAATATATCTGTCACAAGGCATGGTGGTTCCTCCTGCAACCTCCACTTTGAATCCTTAAAATTATTCTATGGGTATGTGTATTCTCTTAAACAATGTTGCATCAATGAATTCGTGGGAAGCTCCTCCATCAATCAGGACCGAGACTCTCTGACCTTGAAAGGCCCCCCTCATTCGAAAGGTGTTATACTTGGGCACTCCACTGATAGATGCCAAGGTGGCCATACTATCATGTCCTGTTATTTGTTCTTCTTCTGCTGCCTCAGTGGTTTCTGCCTCCATGTTCTGTATCTGTCCAATCTCATCTTCTTCTTCATTATTTGAAGTGACCTCAATGTAATGTACCTATCCATGTCCCATGCACTTGTGTAAGGGATTCCATGGTTCCTTGCATGTGAACCAGAGTTGATTCCTTCTCAGTTCTCTCCTAGTGTTATCATCTATTCTGCCACGACCCCTCTCATAACCCTTAGGGTCACGTCCTCCCTGGTTTATTGGAGGCCTCTGATCTCTTCCACCATTGTTAAGAGGAGGTCTGGGTATGAATTTTGGTTTAGCAGCTGGACCCAAATCCCTCATCTTCCAAATGGCCTCCTGTAGGTTAGTAGGCTTGAAGGCCTTTACCCAACCCTTCAAGGGTTCCATCAACCCTTCTGTGAAAAGCATCATGAGCCTGGTCGGGGACATATCTTGCACCATCACTGCCAACCTCTGGAATTAATCAATGTATGCCTCAGTCATACCTATTTGCTTGAGTTGGGTGAGCTCCCAGAAATGTAGCTCAGGATCTCCTTGATCAAATCTATCAATGAGCCTTTGAATGAATTCTGTATAGGATACAATCTGGTTGTGGCCGAGTGTGGTGATCCCATGATACCACCAGTCGTGGGCCTTGCCATCCAAGTACATAGTGGAAAAATTGATGGCTTCCATCTCTCTCATGGGGTTAAGCTACAGGTAAGTATCCAACTTCTGCACCCATGCTTGTGTTGTCATCTTGGCCATACCATCAAAGTATGGAATCTCTATCTTCCCTGCCCTTCGTTCAAACTCAAAGTTTCCCCTATGGTTCATCCTAGGTTGATTTCTGAACCTGAGTTGACAATACTGGTCTAGGGACATCTGTCTTCGAACTCTCATATCCAAGCTGTAGTATTCCTTGGTACTTTTGGCCAATTGTTCCACAAAATCTTCAACCTGTTCATGTTGCCCTTGCTCATCTGTGAATGTGGGCATGTATGGTCTGGGGTTAGCTCTGCTACTTGAGTGTTGGCCTAACTGTTCATGTGTGAACACTGGCATGTATGGCCTATGATTTTCCCTACTACCCATCTGCCCATGGGACGTGCCACCTCCCAGACTTCCTTCGGATCTTGGTGCTTTCTCCGAGTTATATCTGACTTCCTCATGGGTTCCACTGGAACCCCCAACCTCCTTATTTCCATATGTATCAGGGTCCTTTCCTCAATGGGTTACTTGCATCAAAAGGTCAGTTATCCTAGTTTGGTTCTCGTTCATCTTCTGTAGATTCTCATCAACTTTCTTCAAGGTTTCTGAGATTTTGGCCTGTCCCCTTCTGTTGGTTTCCTGATACTCATCCAACTGTTGGACCAAGGTGCTTTCTATGCAGTTCATGTTTTGCTGGAACTTACCAAATTCGGCTACTAAGAAAGCCAAGCCCTAAGGCTCATGGTCATCCCCTTACCCTTCCATTTATGCCTCTGTTTCACTGTTGTTTTTCTTCCTCCAACCCATAACAATTCCACTGTACCTCTGCATGCGCCGATCTCTCCATAGGTTTGGAGGATTGAAGCTCTGATACCACTGTAATGATCCCAAGCCAAATTTTTTGCTTGGTATCACTAACTACTAATGATTTATTTTTGTGTAGGTGTTTATTGAGTTATTAAGTGCATACAAGATTCATCCAATACATGAAGATCATAACACAATCAAGATATAGAAGCACAAGCAATATCTGACCTTTTATTATGCAGAATCAATACAATAGATGGCTGATCTGGCATAAACCTCAGATGGCCGTACAATCAATAGATATGAGTTGCTACAAAATGATTTGTCGATACAAAAGAATCCTCCAAAGGCTGAATAAGTAATGAAGACCAATACCCCAGCAGATCTAGATGTCAAACCCTCTATCTGAAGAGTGCCACGCTCCAAGTGAAGACTGAAACCCTCAAGAATTCGGCCATGATGGAAATATGCTCCAAATGAGCTCAAAATTGTCCCAATGATAGATCAAGGCAGTGGGAACCTCCTCCTGAAGTTTCAATCCCAACGCCCAAGTTTAACCCCTCCAATTGATGAATCTCCCAAGGGAGTTGCTCCCTCATGAATAGATGAAACCCCAATGCAACTCGTCCTTGAAGAAATACAACTCCAAATGGCTTGAAACTCTATCAGAATGTAGATCGGGCTAAGAGGATCCCGTGGGAGAAGTTTCAGGACCAAGGCACAAGTATCTCTCCCTAGATCTGAGATTTTCTGAATCACAGGATGTCCCCTATCACCAAGACATCCCAATCTGCAGATAATAATATGAGGATGATAACCCTCCAAAAATGCCCTCAAACGGATGATCATGTCCCTACAAGCAAAACCCAAGTGTCGGAATGGCCCTAGGCCCTCTGGATAAGCTGGATCGAACCTCCCTCTAGATAATGGTGCGCCCTTGCTAGAATCACAAGAACAGTACGACCTGCTACCTTTTGAAGTGCTAGATGGAGATGAGCTGAGACTAGAATGGTGTGGAGGAGTCTTCCTTCCCTGAGACCAAGCTGTGGAACAAGGTGAGTGGATATTTCACCCCTGAGTTGCACACAAGGGTTTGTACAGAAAAACCCCCAAACTGAATGCTCAAGAGCAATAGAAAATGCTAATCCAAAACCAGAATGAATAATAGGTGCACCCCAGCCTCTTACTTATACCTTTTTCTTCTAATTCTTTGTTGAGTTAGGTTAACTCCCAGGGTTAATATTCTACTCTTCTGTTGAGTTATCTTTTACCTTTAATCCCCTTTTGCTTTCTTAAGTCAACTTAAAAATATAGCTTTAGCTTCATTGTCTTCCCCCTTCAATGTAAGACTATGACCTAGTGGGGGTGCCCAGGCCACTGAGTCTGCTCATCACCTCTCTAAGAAGTGGGGGACATTACATTGAACATGTTGGGCCTTGCACTTTTCCTATGACTTATTCAATGTATCATGTGATTCAAATGGATTTTCCTTATCTTATCAATGGAAATTTTCAGCCTTCAATGCTTCTCTTGTGGTATTTTCCCTCACTACTCCTTTATGTCCATATGCAACATCTAAGGGAAGAGGTGGAAAATACATAAAACAAGTTTCAAAGGGGGACTTGTTAGTAGAAATATGGACAGATCTCTTATAAGAGTGTTGAATATAAGTGAAATTTTCATCCTAAGTCCTTCAATGATTCTAATTGTAACCCCTCAAAAGTTGAACCAATTTATTGTTCACTACTTCTATATACCCATCTATTTGTGGATATTTTCAACTTGGTGTCCATTTTCTTTGAAGGTGTAGTCCAAAAGGAACTAAGAAATATAATATCTCTATAGGATGTGATGCTCCTTGGTATCTCAAAGTGCATCCAAACATTTTCAAAAAACATGTTTGTTGCATCTTGTCCCTTAATGGTATTTTTACAAGGAATGATAATGCACATATCACTAAACATGTCCACTACCACAAACATATAGTCATGTCCCTTCCTTTTTCTTGGAAAACCATGCATGGAATCCATGGATATGCTCTATTAGGGTATGGTATGTATAAGTAGGGGATGGTATAAACCTTGTTTTCTATTACAAGGCTTGTTGGTACAACAAAGTATGCATCATTTAATAAACTGAGATACATATCTTACCTTTGAGGCCAACAAACATAGCTCTATAAGTTGGAAACTATATTTCCAACAAAACAATACCTTAAAAATTTGGATGTGTGAGCCTCTTTGATAAGTTGCATTCTTTCACTTTTAGGAATAGAAATCTTGTCTAGATTTTAGAGCAACCCATCTTAGAGATGATAGTGAACATTATCATCACCTTCTTCTACATGAAATTGGTCCTATAACTATTAAAACACCTCTTTAAAGAGATCATATTCTATGTATGGATTTTCATATGCATCATGGGTGAAAGGCTCCATGTGTGTAATAGTTCTCAAATCTATGATTTTGGATGTGGGTTTCCTTGAAAGAATGTTTGCAAATTTATTAGTTCTTCCCTTCTTATATTTGATGATTAGATGGAATTGTTGTAAAACCCCATCCGCTTATAGTGTTTTGTTTGTTGAATATTACTTTGGGCCTACAGATACTATAGTAGTTGGTGATGAGTTTGGATGATGGTATCCTTTCACATTAGATAGTGATTCCACTTCTTAACAACTTGAACCAGGGCATAGAGTTCCTTTTCATATGTAGGGTAGTTCATGACTCCACTAGGAGAAATTTCAAATGATATCATATTGGCTTACCTCCTTGCTTCAAATCACTCACATAGCATATCCACTTGCATCTTTCTCCAATATAAAAGGTTTATGCAAATTAGGCAATGAAAGAACTAGTTCTTGTTCAATCATTCATTTTGTCTCATCAAAATATTTATATTGATTCTTTCACCATTGGAAACTCTTTCTGTTGGCCGTTATGGCATGCGTGGTGCAAAAATAGATGAAAAGGATGATATAAACTTTTGTATGCATTTTTCTACCCAAACAAAGCTCCTAACTTTAGTGAAATTACAGGAGTTGGCACTTGAGGATGGCCTCCATCTTGGTGGGAGTTATTTTGGGTTCCCCTCCACCAATCAAATACCCCAAATACACCAATGACTATTGATCAAATTGGCATTTCTTAATGTGTTTCCAACAATTGATTCTTTTCAAGAGTCTCTAACATGTGCATTAGATGTGAGATATGCTCTTCTTACGTAGATATACAAACCAATATATCATCTAAGTACACTATCACAAATGGATATATAAAGAGAAACAATACATCATTCATCAAACACATAAATGTAGTCATCACATTGCATAAACTGAAAGGATGTACTGAACATTCATATAGAACTTACTTTGTCTTGGAGGTGGTATTCAAGGTGTTTTTATATTTAACTTGTACTTGATAGTATCTTGATTCATCCAACTTGGTGAAGCACTTGGCATGCTACAAATAGTCTAGTAAGTCATTGATCCTAGGAAAAGGGTATCGATTCTTGAGGGTCATCTTATTCTAATATTTGTAGTTGATGCACATTCTCCAAGTCCCATCCTTATTGGGTACTGTTATGATAGATGACCCACAAGGTTAGGTTCTTGGTCAAACTACTCCCTACTCCAATACTTGTTGAAACTATTTCTTCACTTCCTCTACTTCTAGGATGGACCATTTGAACAACCCAATGCATGGCAATGGGGAGACATGAACCCATTGTATCTTGTTCTCTACTTCCATCTTAGGTGAAAAACCTTTAGGATCATGGAACACTTCTATGTATTCCTACAAAGCTCCTCCAACTAATGTTTTTTCTATAAATTCTTAAAATATCAGAATAAACCAGAAGTACACACCATGTACAAAATGTGAGCATGGAGCACAGCTCCAAGATAGATAAGATATATAATTTACACAATAACTCTTTAAATAATAGGATAACCTCCTCCAAATATCCTCAATAATGAACACATGATCTCTATATATTCCTATTCACATACTACACATGAAGCCCCTTTACTATTAGGTCATATTACATGTACATTTATCCCCATATATTCCTTCCCTTGGGGTTATATAATATATATTTAAGCCCCATATATTCTCCCATTGGGTCATAACATAAATACATCCATCTATATATTCCTCTGCTTTTACCAATTTATCTCCTAGTTGATTCTCTCTTAAGAAGTGAAATACGAAATTCATGCTAGCATTGATCAATTTATTGGCTTGGTTAGAACTTACCAAAGAAATGTTTGATTTACCTTTGTGCACATTTATGATGAAGGACTTCCCATCTTTGATTAGGAAATTTTTTTTTTCTCCTCATGAAGATTGCGTCCTTCATATACATGTAGAGGCTTCCAAACGTACTAATTCTACCTCCACTTCATCAATATAGTTTTCACTTATAGAAAATTTCATCTTACACTACTTAGTGACCATGAGATATGCATCCTTATTTACCCATCCCAATGTATATGGGTGAGGATGGTCATGAACTTCCTATACAATCTTGCTGACTAGATATTTGATATGAGGTTGGATTGTGAACCAAAATAACGTGGATCAACCACCTTTTTCTTCTTGAATTAAATTCTAATATGGGAGATTTTATTAATCTTCTTATCTTCATTAGGTTGGAGGCTACTCACATTCACCTCCTTTTTCATTTTGGTGTAGACAATATTTTCATCTACATCTCAATTTCTCTCTATCTAGTTGCTTGAATCCATGGTTAGCATATCTTCTTATTGGTATCCTTCTTGCATTTGTTTGGATTAAATGTTTGATGTAGCTTCAAACACTTATATTTGATGTGACCATCAACTATTACAATTTTTATAGTGGTTTTTTGGATCCTTGCACTAAGGTGAATTTGATGTTGTCTTCTTGTCCTTTCCTTTCCACTTCTTCTTTCGCTCCTTGGAAGCATTTTCGTGATATTTTTCATTGGAACTGTTATTGCACAATTTATAGTTTGGGAAAATCCAAACCCAAGCCACAATTGTGTGACACAACTGGGAACACCTACCACTGTCACCTCAACAAATTTCCCCCTCATTTTAGTGAAGGACAAGTCCAACACAAGGGAGGATTCCCGGGTGACCCTAGAGGAATTATGATGGGAGAAATAAGAAGCTTGAAGAGTACCCCTAGAGGTCAAGTTTAAGGATGAGAATGAGGCTCGATGAAAATTATTTAGAATATGGTAAATGGTTGTCAAGGTTGTGTACCTACAAAACAACGTTAGACAAACCGAAACAAGACAATATATGATGATATAAGCCTCAAAATCAATGGGGAATCAACAAGAAACCTTGTTGTCCCAAAATTGCAGAAGTATGGAGATATATATCAGAGGTAAATAAACAATGACAACTAAAAATTAATCCATCAAAATCAAGTATATGATGTTGGAAAATAAGGCTAGCAATTAGTAAACATTCTTCCAATGTTTAAACCAAGAATTTGATAGCAAGAGAGGGTTATTAATAAGTGTTATCAACTAAGTTTTATAATATCCCTATAGCTGTAGAAATTTTTTTCTACAACAAAAATTTATAACCACTAAAATCAAAAAGTAAGCCACCCAAACAATATCTCTTAAACAATACATCAATTATGACAACTTGCAAGTAAATTTCAGAGGTAGAAAAGTTGTAAAAGAGTAAGAGAGAGTGAGTTTGTTGCAGCCCTAATGGATGTAGGTTAATACTTGTTACAACAACTGAAACACTTGGAAAATCAAGAAGACCCTAAGGCATAATATAGCTAAAATAATATGGAATTTAATTGCAAACTTGAACAATTTAATGTCTCAAAATTCATGTTTACCAATGCAATAACATTCAATCTCCAATGCAAATATTAGTTTCTTATCTATTGGGTCATGAAGTCTCTTTATTTAAGCTAGGGTTTAGAAAAATTCTAGGGGTGTAATCCATTTTACTCCCTAAAGAAGATAAACCTTAGCAAGGAAACCATGTCAAACATTGATTTTGAGGCTTATATCATGGTTTCCTGAGGGTGACCCCAAATACATAGGTCGATTGTTGAGCCCACTCTGGCTCAACCATACCTTCTCGAACATGCCAATTTGGTTCAGTCCACCAGGAAGAGAAGGAGTGCAGTATGGATGACATGAAACAACCTCCTTATTTCTCAATACGTATCCACCTTCAGAACTAGACCTTTTAGATAGACCTCACTTGCTTCATTTATTTCTTAGTGGCTGGCTAGGGACATATATTCTCTTAGAAGCACGTCATGAAAAAACCTAAACCATGTCAACCACCAAGGTGAAATGAGGCAAAAGGTATAATTTCCAAGAAAATGTTTTCATAATCAAGAAAGGACTCTTTGCAACATGCTCAAATGCTTTAATTGTTAAAGTGACACTTACCATGAGACCAAACTTGTTACCTCATGAAGCAATACATGTTCTCCTTTCTAAGCCAAGTTGGTGTGGCAGACGTTGCTACGTTACTAATGATGAATGGTGATGTGTGGTGGAGAAGAGGGGACATGTATTCTCAATGTGGGCTCAACTAGTCATTTGGCTCTCGACACTCCGTGTCTTCTACCTGTGGGCCTCGAGACATCATCTCCTTAGTTACCCCTAGCCTTAGGGGGTAACATCTGCCTCCTACATGGGGAGATGTGCTCGCCATAGAGCACATGATAACCTCAAAATATATTGGTAATACTTGTGCCTACACATACTCAAGAAAGATATTATATAATCAAGGGGTGGCTTTCTCACCCTTTGTTCAAATAATAAAAAATTCACAATTTCAACTATTCCTTAAAAATTAAATTTTGAAATTTTCAAAAAATTCCTATTATTCCCAATTTCTAGGGATAACTAAGGAGATTATGTCTCGAGGCCCTCAGGTTTCACACATGGAGTACTGAGAGACAGATGGATGACAATGTCCACTTGCATAGACATAGGCCCACTTCACTACCACATATCTCAGGTTCATCGTGATGGAATTCACCACACCAGCTTGCTTCCAAAAGATGATGGGTCTTCTTCCATGAGGTAAAAGTCAGGTATTGTGGTAAGTGTCACTTTAATATTTCAGGAATTTAAGTATGTTGCATTTAAAGTTGCTTTTGATTATATAACGTTTGCTTGGAAGTTATGCTCTTTTTCATGTTTCACCTTGGTGGTTGACATTACACCCTAGTAAGTGGTCACCCTTAGGGATGGGTTTTCTACTGGGAGGTATCCTTGACAAGTCATTGTGCCATGCTCGATCATACTTACCATTTTTCACACTTCACCCCTTATTTGTCTCCTTATCTTTTGGGATTTTTGGGTGTATTAACTGAAGAAGGGATTGTACCTCATTTCATGGGAAGAAGGGGTTGAAAGCCTAGAGGTTTGTAGATGGAAAAAGATAAAATTCAATCATAAACCTTCTATATTCTTTCCAGAGGATCCTAAGTATAATAAAATGTCTCTCATAAGAAACTGACGAGACTCGTGAAAAAATAACAATACACGAATTCCCACCAAGGTAGAGCATGTGTGGGAAATGTTTTTCGTGCTTAGGTAGAAGTCCCACACATTGTCTTCAACTTGGGGAAGATTAATGTGACCAGGGTAGAGTCAAGGTGGGAATTTTTTTTCATGCTTAGGTAGAAGCCCCACCTTTTCTTCAACCTGGAAACATCTTAAAAAAAACAAAAGGAAATACATGGGCTTGGAAAAAGGATGCATTGAAAACGAAGGTGTAGCACACCCTCTACAAAGAAACCCATAGATGGGACAATACAAACCCTTGTATTTCATGAACCCCATGGCCAAAAGTCTTGACACCCCATCCACTTCATCTTCTCTACATGACTTAGAGAGGTTTCCACCTAGGAAACACTCCTTTAATTAAGGATTGATTCACTCAATAGGTAATGTTTTGAACCCTCCCATACCTAAACTTGGAAAATTGCATAGGGTCTTTAAGCACTTGTTTAATTTGATGAGGTAGTTTCTTATGTACATGCTTAGATGGCTATTATATTGAATGTGGTTTTACTTTCCATGATTATTTGACTTGATATCCTTGGAGTATGCACTTCTCTGTCTTTGTAGGACCTTGTTGATGGACATTTTGGAGGAACAAGCCCAACTTGGGCCTTCATTAGGGAAAGAAGCCCATAGGTTGGATGCCAAGACCCACACCTTGGGACCAAATTGATGATGGAAGTTTCCTTTAGAAGCAGAAGAAGACATCTTGGACAATGATACCTATCCTTCTTCTATCCCAACAACTTGCCTTTGGAGGATAGAGTGCTACATCTTAGGGATTGGTGTCTTGTTGGGGATAGGGTTTGGTGGTGGTTGTGTTGATGATTGACACTTGGCACATTTTGAAGAGGAGAATCCTTGTCTTGATAGAGAATACCCTTGCACATGAGAAGGAGGCCTTTGTGTTGATGATTACAGCTACATGAGACATTCTCCAGGACACAAACCTGAGAGAGAGCCCTTGAGAGGGGTGTGTGGTTTCTATCTAAGACAAAGCTGGAACATTGAGATGGCCTCATCCTTATAGAGAGTTGAGAATAACTCTAGATGATTCTCCTATGTAATGCAGTGAGAA